>JBBDGP010004130.1:35000-284457 GCA_037952835.1 Lithobates septentrionalis | reverse complement strand
GGGTTCTCAGTGACAGCTCGGTCTCTGCGTAAGGAGCGTGCAAGTTTGCACGCTCTCAGTACAGAATAGCAAAGCCAGCTGATGTACATATGCTGTGGCTCTACATTACAACCCACCTGCTGCACAGTGGTCACATGATAGCAAGCCTGTCCCACCAGCTACCTGTCTTTAACAAAGACAGCTCGGTCACTGTCTAGGGAGGCGCGGAGCGCGCACACTCTCAGTACAGAATAGCAGAGTCACCTGATGCACATATGCCGTGGTTGTACATTAAAGCCCACCTGCAGCACAGGAGTCACATGATCTGGAGTCTGTCCCACCAGCTCCAGGTCTTTAATAGTGACAGCTCAGTCACTGCCCAGGGAGCGCACAAGCGCGCACGCTCTCAGCACAGAATAGCAGAGTCAGCTGATGCACATATGCCATGGTTGTACATTAAAGCCCCACCTGCAGCACAGGAGTCACATGATAGCGAGCCTGTCCCACCAGGAAGCCTGACCCACCAGCTACCTGTCTTTAACAGTGACAGCTCAGTCCAGGGAGCACGCAAGCGCGCACGCTCTCAGTACAGAACGACAGAGCCAGCTGATGCACCTGCAGCAACCTACCTGCAGCACAGTAGCAACATGATCAGGAGTCTGCCCCACCAGCTCCAGGTCTTTAATAGTGACAGCTCAGTCACTGTCCAGGGAGGGCGCAATCGCGCACGCTCTCAGTAAAGGATAACAGAGCCAGCTGATGCACATATGCCGCGGCTCTACATTAAAACCTACCTGCAGCACAGCGGTCACATGATGGGGAGCCTGCCCCATTCACTCCCCATCACAAACCACGACAGCTCGGTCAGTGTGTAAGGAGCGCGCGCAAGTGTGCACGACAGAACAGAACATCAGAACGGGAAGGTGTTAAATAAAGTTTTGCACAGCTCCGTTTAATCTGTAGGCATTTACAAGACAGGTGTATGTAGATTTACCTTGAAAGGCAGATAAGCCGTGTTTACTACAAGCGATAATTATATTGTAACCAGCGCGACGGCTTATCTGCGTCTCAGAGACAGGCCATTCCTGGATCAGATTAGCACCAGGGGAAGACATCAAAAGTCTAATTGTTATCCATTTTTGTTAAAAAAAAAAAAAAAAAATGTAATTCACTTTTATCCATTTGCCAGGATTCCCATCAGGCCATCCTTCGCCGCCATTATTTCACCGCGCCACAAAGTCAGAGCGCGCCCGAACCACCTACACATGTGAAAGCATTTCTCTGTACTTTGGAATAAATGGCCTTACATATACAAAGCTGGCTGGTAATACCTTAATAACACATTAGGGAAACCACAAGCTGCAATTAAAAGGAAGTCTGATCGATCTGCAACCTGAAGAACCAGCTCCCCCTTCCTCCCCTTCCCCCACACAGAAATAACTCAAAGTCCAGGCCGGGAGATCAGGCGCCCATCCTAGGTGAGACTTGGCCCTTGAATAACGGCTTGAAATTAAATCCTCATAGATGGTCTGGCGGGGTCTTGTTTAAATTCGAACGCTAAATAAAGTTATTCAAAGAGATCATCCATATAGATCTTTCATGATAAGTTGCATGATTGCTGAGTAATTTCACATCCTCTTCCTCCCCCGACAAAGCTTTGATCTGCCTTTCTCTCCAGGACCATGCCGCCATCTTTGTTTAGGCATCATCCAGAGTCTGAGATGCTGGCACTGCACCAGTATAGGTTCCTCCAGGGCAAAGGATGCAGAACTGCGCCCCCTGCTGCCGATGCATGCCGTAGAATGGGTGTCCTGCCCTGCACCCATTCTCTGCTGGCTCTGGCTGCCCATGGTTGGCCACACAGGTGCAGTGCACACTCCTTGCCAATCACTAGCTTTCTAGTAGCTAGAAGGCAGTTGTGCATGCATGGTAGGTTTTCCGTGACGGCTCTGGGTGGAAAGTGGGCATGATGGAGCACAGTATGACAGCAAATTGCGGCAAAACGTGCATTTTAAACTGTGGCCTCCTAGTTGCCAGATGCGGATCTGGAGCATGCCTGTGGTGAGGGACTGAAATCGTGCTGCAAACGCAAGTTTAAAAAATTGTGCCAAGCTTGTTGCCCCAAAAAGTAGCAGGAGGCCCTCTTCTAGGTGACAAACGCCCATCAAAGTGAATAGGCTGCCCTATGCGCTACATGCAGAAATGAAAACCGCAGTGCAATAAAATTGCTCCGCTTGATACCACCATGTGTGAATTGCCTCTTAGATACACCCACAACCATATGATCAGAGAGGTAAACCCCCACCTCCACATGACCATTGAAGCGAATGAGTTGCCCTATGTGCAACATGCAGAATTGCGTGAAAATGGCGCAACAAAAAAATGCACGCGGAAACGCTTGCTCCCGCTACACCAGGGCTCGGCAAATCCCAGGCACCAGGCCGCAATGGCAACTAGAAATTGTGTCCTGGCACCTGGGCTATTGTCAGCCGGCTACAGGGTGGTCCTCTAGTTCTGAGAGGGTGTTCATTGACTTCCTCCCAGAACCCCCCCCCCCCCCGGGATGAGCTCTGATCGAGGAAAAGGGCCAATCACAGCGGGCCTTTACCATGTGATCACCTGTTCCAATTGCAGTTGGTTACATGTAAACAAATGCCGGCTGATAACCAGCTATCCTGTGACAAAGTATATTTACATTGATGATCAGGGCAGCCCCATTAGTACCCCCTATTACTGCCCCCCATCAGTGCAGCCGCATCAGTGCCCATCAATGCAGCCGCATCAGTGCCCATCAATGCAGCCGCATCAGCGCAGCCGCATCAGTGCCCATCAGCGCAGCCGCATCAGTGCCCATCAATGCAGCCGCATCAGCGCAGCCGCATCAGTGCCCATCAGCGCAGCCGCATCAGTGCCCACCAGCGCAGCCGCATCAGTGCCCACCAGCGCAGCCGCATCAGTGCCCACCAGCGCAGCCGCATCAGTGCCCATCAGCAAAGAAGATGGGCAGAAATTAAGAAATGTTTTTGTTTTCAAAAAATTCAGTCTTTTTTCATTTACTTAGCAAAAAATAAAAACCCCAGTGGCGATTTAATACCACCAAAAGAAAGCTCTAATTGTGTGAAAAAAAAAATATAAAAATGTTACGACGGTACAGTGTTGCAGGACCACGCAATTGTCATTCAAAGTGTACCACTGCTAAAAGCTGAAAAGTAGACTGGGGAAGGAAGGGGGTGAAAGTGCCCGGTAGGCAGGTGGTTAAAAAAATAAAATAAAATAGCTCCTAACTTTTTTCGCTGGCTCCTAGATTTGAAACAAATTTGTCAAGCCCTGCCTTACATGATATGTGAACATGGCCTTATATACACCCACAACTGTATGATCAGAAGGGTACCCCCCCCCCCCCCCTTGTTATGCCAATTTTAATATGGTCCTCAATGGGGTTTCAATTAGACAACACTGGTTGAAAGCAAAGACACACACACACACACCGTGCTCTGGGAGGTTAGTGTTGCCGGCGCACCCTGTATTAAATTATTTGTAAAATAAAGATTTTATACACATAATAAAAACTATTACAACTTATAAAAATGTCATTAAAAAATGTTAACATTAAAAGTTTCGCCCCCAGCGTGTACCAGGAGGGGCTCTCTGAGGACAAAAACGCTATATTTAGAAAACTCGGTAAAATTGACACTCTGCCTAACCAACGATGTCCGATTGCACAATCCGTTTTTTTACACTTTGTCCTGGTTTAATGAGCTGCACATGATCAATAAATAGAAAAATAAGGTCTTGGTAGGGGTCTGGTCTGAATTACTTTCAGCAAAACAATTCACAGCGGATTCATAAAAATTCCACAGAGAGGGAAACTAACACCAAACAAATTAACAGCTGGAAACAGCAATATCTATACCAGCAGACTTAAAAAGGAGAAAAAAATCTCTTCTGTTAAAAAAAAAAAAAAAAAAGGAGGGAAAGCAGTAGAGAAATTTTCGGCGCATACAGATTTTTAATATTCATCAGCGCTAATCGGTGCATCTCATCTCAGTGCAGCCACATCAACGCCCCCATGGGTGCAGCCTCATCTCAGTGTAGCCTCATAAGCGCCCATGGGTGCAGCCTCATCTCAGTGTAGCCTCATAAGCTCCCATGGGTCCAGCCTCATCTCAGTGCAGCCACATCAGCGCCCATAGGTGCTGGGCCAGAACAAGCCTGAAGTAACCAAAAGTACCAAAAGATCTTGGATCAGCATAAGTGGCGGACAACTGGGGATTTTCAGAAAGGGAGCTCCATCCTCTCCTCAGTCACCTATCAGGGTGAAATATGCAGGATGCTATTGCTAAAAAAAAAAAAAAAAAAAAAAAAAAAAAATCGAGCAGGGGCAGAAGGAGCCCCTCGCAGCAGGTGTACAGACCTGAGAACTCAGCACAGGGATGGTGGGAACCCCTCATAATGGGCATAGCCGGTGTACCAACCCAGGTACTCAGCACAGGGATGGTGGGAACCCCTCGAAATGGGCACAGCGGGTGTACAGACCCGGGAACTCAGCACAGGGATGGTGGGAACCCCTCATAATGGGCACAGCCGGTGTACAGAACTGGGAACTCCCCAATACAGTCATTGAGGAATAGAAGATTCTCCACCAAAAAATGAAATATCAATTTTAGGTGGAGTGGCCCTTTTAATACCCTTTGGGCCCAGCTGTTGACCCATGATGTGAATACCCCCCCAAAAAAATGAACACCTCTCTTTTTAAAGAAGGGTGTTCATTTTTCCAAAATGACAACAACATTCTGCAAGTTGTGCACTTAACACATTATGTTCAGCGAATGGTTTAAAAAAAAAAAAAATTGTTTAAACAGAAATACAGACAGGGCTAAAAATTCAGCAAACACGGTGTTCAAACACTGGGGCCAGGCCTGGTCTTTCCCAATGGTCAGCAGTAGTCTGTACAATGGTTGTCCTCCAGTTTGCAGAGGGATAAAAACACTCACAAGAGGAACCAAAGAGGGCTTAACAACGGCGAGATAAAAAGGGAACCTAACCGCCCCCCCCCCACCCCCCCCCCCCCCAGCTTCCACCCAGCCACCAATTTCTAAAGCCGACCTTCCCTCCACACTTCGCTTGTTGGCGGACTGGTTTTTCAAAAGGGAGCTTCGCACATAATCCGTCAGGGTATAGACTGCACACGAGGCTTTTCTGGCTGGATAAAGAACTAAAGAATGATAAGAGACTGCTAGCATTCTATTTAATATGACATAAACCTACCCCCTTCCCCAGCTGCACATACTCATCTACACTTTGCTACGCTGTTGGCCCACCAGGAGCAAAAAAGAGGAGACAGGAAGTCTTGTGTAAGCTTGAAGTTGTGACTTGGAGGATCCACAGCGCTGGGTGCCTGAGCAGCCAATTACCAAGCACCAGAACTGCCACATGAGAGGAAGGGGGAGTTTGGAACTGCCTCCCCATACCTGGAAGGACTAACAGCCAAACAGCAACAAGGAAACAAAAGTCTTGGAGAATATCTGCAGCTAGCAGCAGGTAAATGAAGCTGTTGCTTCACCCTGTATGAGCAAAGCAAAAGGTACCCTTGCCCACGGACAATAGCTCTATATAATGGCTAGTTGCTTGTTCATTCTAGAAGTTGAGTGAGAGAGCTGAGCTAAACAGATTTTGCTGCACAACTGTCAAAATTGTTTTGAACTCTCAATTCTGCTCATGGAGCCACTCAGCCGAAAGGATCATTGCACTTTTATTAAAGATATCTTATTTTCACCTTCCCCATGGACTGCAATGCATTTTGCCAAAATGCAGATGTTACAGTACTCACAGAACCCCAGCCTGGACTTCCCATGGTACTCCTAGAATCCCAGCCAGGGCTTCCAACGGTACATCTAGAATCCCTGGTATGCCTAGAATCCCAGCCAGGGCTTCCAACGGTACGTCTAGAATCCCCGCCAGGGCTTCCAACGGTACTTCTAGAATCCCCGCCAGGGCTTCCAACGGTACGTCTAGAATCCCCGCCAGGGCTTCCAACGGTAGGTCTAGAATCCCCGCCAGGGCTTCCAACGGTACGTCTAGAATCCCCGCCAGGGCTTCCAACGGTACGTCTAGAATCCCCGCCAGGGCTTCCAACGGTACGTCTAGAATCCCCGCCAGGGCTTCCAACGGTACGTCTAGAATCCCCGCCAGGGCTTCCAACGGTACGTCTAGAATCCCCGCCAGGGCTTCCAACGGTACGTCTAGAATCCCTGCCAGGGCTTCCAACGGTACGTCTAGAATCCCTGCCAGGGCTTCCAACGGTACGTCTAGAATCCCTGCCAGGGCTTCCAACGGTACGTCTAGAATCCCTGGTACGCCTAGAATCCCTGCCAGGGATTCCAATGGTATGCCTAGAATCCCTGCCAGGGCTATAAAGTGGCTGGTGCTGTGTTCTTTCATCAGTGAGAATGCGCTCTGATTTGGTCCAAACTTAGGTTAGGACTGAACACAAAAAGAAGCCATCACTCCCAAACACTCAATCAACTGGGGCCAGGGCAATTTATTTTAGTCATGTGGTCATATTAGGTCAATGTCACAAGCATCCCCACCCTTTTGTATACATGCAGTTGTGGACGGAAGAATGCCCTAGCCGCAGGTGATTGAGTGGGGAGGGGGCGGCCTGGAGGGACAGCTTCTTTCTGGGTTCAGTCTAAACCTAAATTCAGGCCAAACTCATCCCTAAAAACAACACCAGCTATCCTTTGTGCAAAAGAGTCAATATACTTCCCGATTGCCTGGCTCATTGCTGACCTGGATTGTCCTTATTACACTCTTGCTTGCCGTTTGCCAACAACCTCTGCGTGCACCTGAATGTTCTTCTGCCTAGAGTTTCATGTACAGTCTCCATACCAGTCATTCTGTTTAAAGTTATCCCCTTGTTGTGAGAATCTCTAGGGCTATGGACCTGGTGACCATTACGATGTTCAACCAATCTCTATCATCAGGAGCTCTGATGGAGACCAGCTTTCACGTGAACTTCGCAACTGCCAGGAGTACCATAACAGCTAAAACCTTGCCGAAATCCATTTTGGAAATTCACGTAAAATAGCGAAATCAGCAGGACAGCCAGGCAACTTGCATTTTTTGTACAACAACGGTTTACCATAGGTTTTTCGCAGATTTAATGCAATACAATGGAAAACTAGCATTACAAGACATTTTTCCCCTCTTAATTGTAAATGTGAGCATGAATCTTGACATCCAACACAGAAACCACACATGTATGGTATTTTTGTAAGAGCTACACACTTGCCATAATCAGACTGACACAATCAGGGCCACAGTAAAGAGGAGGAAAACACATCCAGATTCACAGGACGAAATAGAGGATAGGGAGTAATTGAACATCCCATGCCACTCACCTAGTTAGGAGCAAAATATTGATGCACTTTGATCGGAGTAAGCCTACGGTCCTTTGTACATCCTAAAAGAGGAACATTGATTCAGAAACTTGAAATCATGGAGTCTTGACCCCCCGAACATCGAGATCCCTCAGAGCCAACTCCTTTTATAACACTTTATCTGTGAAAAAAGATTGGAGTCAATTAGCTAATGAAAGAATTCATTAATTGATGCCGAGGGCTAAAGAAGGAGAGATTAGGATTATGTAGAGCAAAGAGCAAGTTGTAAAGCGCAGTAATCTCATCACAAAGTCTTTTACTGATATGAGCATGTAGAAGTGTAATTTGGTTTGGTGACCAATACTGTACCTTCTTCAAAGCACCCAGCTGTGTAAGAGAGGATATAGGGCTGTCCTATATGATATCAAGCCATTCTGACCATCAAAGACACATGCTATTGCATGCAAAAAAAAAAAAAAAAAAAAAAAGGATTGTCCCCTCTTGGTATAAAAGCTTTGCAAGATGGGACTAAGTGAAGCTGCACCACTTCAACAGAACCCAAGACACAAAGCAGTCATGTATCAGTACAGGGACAAGGCAGATAAAATCCTGGTACTAAATGGGTAGACTTATAGCTACTCAAACTGGAGTCTGAAGGGAACGTGAAATTAAAATTTATGAACACCGAACCATCACACTTGTAGGAGCTTCTTAGACATCCCACTCCAAAACTATGGACATTATTATTGTGTTGGCCTCTCTTTGCAGCTACCACGTCCTCCACTATTACAGGAAGGCCTTCCACAAAATTTTATGGTGTGTGTGTGTAAATTTTTGACTATTCAGCCAAAACATAATTTGTGAGTTCAGACACCGATGTTGGATGAGAAGACCTGGCTCACAGCTGATGTTCTCATTCGTTCCAAAACCATGTCTTCATGGAGCTGGCCACCATTTATGAGGTCAGGTACTGATGTTGAATAAGAAGACCTGGCTCACAACTGATGTTCTCATTTATCCCCAGGGTGTTGTTCCAAAACCATGTCTTTATGGAGCTGGCCAACATCTGTAAAGTCAGGTACTGACTTTGGATGAGAAGACCTGGTTCACAATTAGTAATCCAATTCATCCCAAAAGGTGTTCAATAGGGTTGAGGTCATTTATGAGGTCATGTACTGAGGTTGAATGAGAAGACCTGGTTCACAATTGGATGTTCTCATTCATCCCAAAAGGTATTCCAAAACCATGTCTTTATGGAGCTGGCCACCATTTATGAGGTCAAGTACTGATGTTGAATAAGAAGACCTGACTCACAACTGATGTTCTCATTTATCCCCAGGGTGTTGTTCCAAAACCATGTCTTTATGGAGCTGGCCACCATTTATGAGGTCAGGTACTGATTTTGAATAAGAAGACCTGGTTCACAATTGGTAATTCAATTCATCCCAAAAGGTGTTCCATAGGGGTCAGGGCTTTGTGTAAGCCACTCAAATTCCTCCGCATTAAAACTAAACAAATGTCTTTATGAATATTAGTGTTGGGTAGTGGGAGTACTTTTTTAAATAGACATTGAAGTTATTTTACGAACACACTTTTTTCCTGGGTATAGCCTTGAGTATGAAGGTGCTGCAGCAAGAGCCAGCTGGTTAACAGGCGTCACCAACACACACCATGGATCCATATAATGGTCCCAAAATGTATGTGATCACAATAACAAGTGCAAACGTTTCAGAGTCTCACACTACCCCTTAGGGCAGGCATGTAATTTCGTTAATACATTTTTTATGGATCCATAGTGTGCTGGCAACATGGTCTGTGTTAAAAAGTAAATGCCCCAGCACTCTATGGATCCATTAAAAAAAATAAAAAATGAGTCCCAAAAGGCATTAAAGGAATCACTTGCATGCCTGTTGAAGAGGTCCTACGTGGCTCCAAACGTTGCACCAGCACTTTTGTGAGACGATCTACATTTCGGGACTATTCTATGAATCCATGGGGTGCTAGTGATATATTACTATTACAAAGACAGCGTCACTTTGCCTAGGGTGGGCAAAGTGAGTGTTTCTATAAGAACGTGGCCTATCAATTCACTAGGATCAGTGACATCACTGCGGTTTGGTAACGCAAACAAAATCCCCAAAAATGTGGCCTACCCTACTCAACCTTATCAGTTGTTTCAAAAGCTAAGGCTACTTTCTGGTCCATAATGAGTTAGGTTGACCAAATGGCCGATTTGATTATACTTCTACAACTAAAAAGGATCCTTAAGCCAATTTAGAGCCCCCACCCCCAAATAAAAACAAAACAAAAAAATTCAATGCACAAAAAACCAACAGCCTGGTTGTCCTTCATCTCTCCTCAGAAAATCTCCAAGCTTACATATTTATAGGGAACGAAGCTAAATCCATTTATTTTTCCTCTCCTGCGCCTATAACCACAGTTCCCGGCAGCCGGGCCGGTGCAAAATGGATTATGTTTTTACCACGGAAGAAAAGAAACAGCGCATTATCGACATGCATTATGCGGAAATAAGATTAGCCATTTGGCGCGTGTAAACTGGAGAGAGGATATATGTTCTATATTTCGAGAGCTGCCAGCTTTGCGAGGCGGAGTGATGAATGGAGGTCTGCAGGCCCGTCCACAGATTAGCACTTGAAAATGGCCGCCGCTCCACAAGGCCCCCTGCTCATTGACTGACAATGGCCCAGTGAAGAGAGAGGCATGCGGGCTCCGTAATGAAAGGCTCAATTTAAAGGGGGGATGATTATTAATTCCTTCCTGGCTCTGGAAATCCAAGCAGACGTTAGGAAACCCTAAACTGCCTGTCTCACGATCGCACTCGGCGAGTTCATTACCTCATCTTAACTCCATCCATCATCGGAGGCTCTCGGTGTCTCCGAATATTGAACAGCCGCCATAAAAAAAAAAAAATCCAAAAAAAAAAAAAAAAAAAAAACGAATCTCGTTCTCAGTAATCCGCTATCACATTCCACCCTGCCTTGTGGAAACAGGCTATGAAATGTTACTGTCAGGGATAGAAGGGATTGATGGGAAGAATAAGGAATTTCACAAAGGCAAAACTGGGAAATGCAATTTATTCAAAGCATAATCAGAGCGTGCGAAAGGCCACATGGTTACCAAAAGAAAGAAAATAAAAATAAGACAAAAAATTATATAAAAAAAAATAAATAAATCTTTGGATTGTCGAGTGATTATTCATACCAACGGCAGTTGGTGTTTATGATCGTGCTTTGGAAATCTGCCGAGAGGACGTGTGGCGGGGGGTGCTGGGAAACAAATAGCATCACAGCTGATCTTGGAAAGAAGAATGCAAAAAGAGCTAGAGAGAAGATTTAGCAAAAGCGGGAAGGGGGAACGACTTTCTGGGGATGAACACAGAGACACACGTCCAACCTTCTGAAAGAGGACCATCTTTTAGAACAAAGCATGTAGGCAAAAAGGTCACGCCCGCGAGTTACAAAAACCACAAAGAATATACAAAGACGATTGGTTAAACCCACAAAGGGCTTTTCTTTCGCCTTATAGAACGAAGCATGTGGGCAAAGGACACGCCCCTGAGTTACAAAGAATATACAAAGATAATTGGTTAAACCCACAAGGTCTTTTCTTTTGCCTTATAGAATGAAGCATGTGGGCAGAGGACACGCCCCTGAGTTACACAGAGAATATACAAAGATAACTGGTTAAACCCACAAGGGCTTTTCTTCCGCCTCCTTTTGAAACAAAACATGTAAAGCAAAGGGCACACCCTCGAGTTCGATCTTAAAGAATATACAAAGATGATTGATTAAAACCACAAGGGCTTTTTTTGCCACCTTTTAGAAAAAAAAAAAATGCATGTGGGGAAACACGCCCCTGAGTCACATGAACCGCTTCCGGACCAGCGGGTTGACTCCCCTGCGCGAGCGGCCGTAGCTGTACGTCGCCTCTTTAAGACGCCTCCGCCCTGAAGCGTGTCCCCGGAGCCGATGCGAGTGCCCGGCGGGCGCAATGACTGCCGGGCACCCGCGATTGCTCATTACAGAATGAGAACAGGGATGTGTGTGTATAAAACACACAGATCCCGGTTCTTTCAGGGGAGTAGAGACAGATCGTGTTTTCATACCAAGTATGAACACCGATCTCTCTCGCTCCTCCCTTAGTCACATCACCCCCTACAGTTATAACACCTAGTTAACACATTTACCCCCTTGATCGCCCCCTAGTGTTAACCCCTTCCCTGCTAGTGTCATTTATACAGTAATCAGTGCATTTTTGTAGTACCGATCGCTGTATGAATGTCACTGGTCCCAAAAATGTGTCAAAAGTGTCCGATTTGTCCGCCGCAATATCGCAGTCCTGATAAAAATCGCTGATAGCCACCATTACTAGTAAAAAAATTAAAAAAAAAGTAATAAAAATGCCATGAATCTATCCCCTATTTTGTAGAAGCTATAACTTTTGCGCAAACCAATCAATATACGCTTATTGCGATTTTTTATTACCAAAAATATGTAGAAGAATACATATCGGCCTAAACTAAGGAAACTCCTTTGTTTAATTTTGGGGTATTTATTATAGCAAAAATTAAGTTTTTTTTCTTAAAAATTGTTGCTCATTTGTTGCGCAAAAAAAAGCTGAGCTGGCTGCTCAGCTGTCGGCTAATTACCAGCTCCCATCTCTCTCTCCACAGTTACTTAGCTGTTGATGATATCCTGCTCATCAGTCGTGCCTACTTAAGCCGTCCAGTCCAGAGGATCTCTGCCTTCGCCTTGGTCAACATCACAGCAGGGACCATCTCCTGCGTTCCCATTTAAAGACTTGCTTTGCTGACATCCCTTCTGGCTCCAGATCCTGCTTGCTGTTGCACTACGTTGATCCCTGACTTCTGGCTTTTTCTGACTATCCGTTCCGGGTACTGAACTTTGGCTATGTTTTGACCAAGTTTGGTTTTTTTACTTTTATTGTTAAACAAGTGTGATTTAACTGTATTTCTGTCTCAGTCTGCTTTCATGGTTTCTGACAAATATACAGGGACATAGTAAATGGTATTGACACACACACACTGTAAGAGAACTATCATTGAGCTCCAGACGCACTCATAGGAAACTTTGCGGATCGCCAATGCGCGTGCTCAAAGGAGTGTGCACGTCCGTAGGAGCGCGTCCATGCTTCCCCTTGGCGCCAGACAGCCTATTTAAGGGGTGCACTGACCTGTAACGAATGCTGACTGATCCTCAGCTGTTCCTGTACCCGTATCCTGCTGTTACCTGCCTGATATCCATTGCTGAACTTTGGCTTTCCTTGACCTCGCTTCTGGAATCTTCTACACTACCGATTATTGGTTCCTGATCCCTGCTTCCTATTTGACCCTGCTCCTGCCTGATGACTTGGTACCTTGTTGCCAGCCTGCTACCAAACCCGGCTATCCTTGTGACACCAACGTCTCCTGTCTGGCTCTACGCTGTCTCCCGGGTGTCCGCAACTTTGTTCCTGTGACCCGCTGCGACTTTCTGACTTCCAAAAGTCGCATCTTCTGCTTCAAGCCTCCGGGGCTACATCTGAAAGCACTCGTGTACCTCCCTTGTCACTTCAGACTCCGACCAGGTATGTGACACACCCACGCAGGTTTAACTGGATGGACTTTATTTCAACCGTACCAACTATGGATGGCTGAAATGTTAGAAAGGGGTAGATTAGCAAGAGATGGAGAGATACAGAGAGAGAGAGAGGGAGAGATACAGAGAGAGAGAGGGAGAGATGAATGGAGAAAGAGCTAGAAAGGGATGGATGAAAATGGACAGACTTCTAGAAAGGAATGGAGGGATGGATAGATGGCTGGAGAGCGAGTTAGAATGAGATGGATGGATGGATGGATGGATGGATGGAGTTAGAAAGGGATGGATGGAATAGATTTGACGGATGGATGGGTAGCCCGGGAGAAATACAGGGGTGGAGAACTTTAGACAAGAAGTGGGAGAAAACGACTAGATTAGTCAATGATACATTTTTGAAAGGAGATGAACCCATGGAAACCTCCATTTGTATGCTCACACCCCATACATACCGTCTACAGAGTCTTTTAAAGAAGAAAGCAAATAGGAAATCTGCTCTTATCAATTTACACAGAATCCCAACACCCCAATCCCCCATAGACAGGGCAATGATTGACCAGGAAAGGTCAGGAGGGCAGTAGAATATTCCCGGAGCTGACAGACAACATTCCTAAATATTTATGTCCTGCTAAAGCGAACAATGGCCCCCATACTGCCGCTCTCCACAAAGGGTTAACGGCAGCCTATGACAACGGAGGAACAATGCGGCCTTCTATTCCCGTCTCTTGTTATTGTAGAGGGAGAAGACACAAGGCTCAGGTATGAAGAGGAGGGACAAAGTACATTATCCGTGAAATGGCACAGGCCGCCAGACAAAGGAGAACGGGGACCGCGTACAAAGCGCAGGCCCGAAGGGCAGACTGTGTGGGAAGCCAATGACAGGCGCCCATTATGTTACGGGAGCGAGCGACAAAGAAGACACGCAGGTTATCTAGTCTGGCCCGGTGATGCCTCTGCTTCGGGAACACGCGATCGATCGCGCTGCAGAACATCAAAAGTAGACGCAAGGCTGCTCCAAACCAGAGACAGTCAATACTGTACCGGCTTCCAAATACGACCTTTATCTGATCAGGTGTCGATACCCATCATAGAGCTACAGCAAAGTGATCGGTGTACAAATGTGATTGGACAATGTGAGCGGCTGGCATGCACGAGCCACCAGAACTCAAGATTCTAACCATGTATCAAGTATTGTGCTAATTACTATTCATACATATTAATTACTTCGTCCACATTCTGCTACTTTGTGCCAATCAGTTACCTCTAGCAGCTGAACTCAAGTCAATATCAAGGTTCTAGATCAGGGGTCTCCAAACTTTGTAATCAAAGGGCCAGGTTTACTATTCTTCAGGCTTTAGGGGGGGCAAGACTATGGGCAGTGGGAGTAGAAAATGCCCTGGCATCACTGCCCCATCATTGGTTATAATGTGAGGAATAATTCCCCATTGTTATCTATGAGAAGAATAGTGTCCCATTGATGGTGTCAGTAGGGAAAATGGTGCCCCATCATTGGTGTCAGTTGGTGACATAGTGCCCCAAGGGCCAGATAAACAAGCAAAGGGCCACATCTGGCCCCAGGGCCACAGTTTGGAGACCACTGTTCTAGACCAAAGCCTAAAGCAGTTTGGAACTAGAGCAGGGAAGGGTTGGAGCCTCTGTTAGCATTTTAACCACTTCAATATCAGGGCACTTATACACCTTGCTGCCCAGGCCAATTTTCAGCTTTCAGTGCTGTCGCTGTTTAAATGACAATTTAGCGGTCATGCAACACTGTACCCAAACAGAATTTTTATAATTTTGTTCCCACAAATAGAGCTTTCTTTTGGTGGTATTTGATCACCTCTGCGGTTTTTATTTTTTTCGCTAAACAAATAAAAAAAGACCGAAAATTTTGAAAAAAATAAAAGTTTTGCTTTTGTTTCGGTTGTAAAATTTTGTAAATAAGCAACTTTTCTCCTTCACTGATGAGGCGGCACCGATGAGTGGGCACTGACAGGAACCGACGATGGGCACTGGTAGGCGGCATTAATATGCAGCACTGATGGGCACCGAAAGGCTGCAAAGATGGGTACTTATGGGTGGCACTGATAGGCGGCATTGATGGGCACTGATAGGCATCCCTGGTGGCACTGGAAGGAATTGTGAGTGGGCACTGATTGGCAGCTGCTTTGGCACTGATTGGTATTTCCCTGGTAGTCTAGGGGGAGGGCATACCTGGTGGTCCAGTGTGGATGGCCATCCTGGTGGTCCTGGGCGGGATCCGAGGTGGGGCTGCACTGATGAAACAATCAACACAGACCCCCCCCCCCCCCCCCCCCGTCAGGAGAGCTGCCGATTGGACAGACGCGAGTGAGGAAAAGCCAATCAACAGCTCTTCCTGTTTACATCGTGATCAGCCATGATTGGACACGGCTGATCACGTGGTAAAGCGCCTCCGTCAGAGGCTCTTTACCGAGATCGGTGTAGTGGTATGTCAGACTGACACACTGCACCACGATGCACACCCCCCCGGGCGAGCGGCGGCTGTTATCCTGCAGGACATTCTGCTATAGGCCGGGCAGGAAGTGGCTATACTCTATGTTCCCACTGGGGTGATTTCCCATCATGTCTTGGTGACACCATATCAAGATGCAAAGGAAAAAAAAAACGCTATAATATAAAATATAATATATATATATATATATATATACACACACACACACACATATATATACACATATATATATATATATATATATATATATATATATATACATATATATACATATATACACACACACACACACACACACACACACACACACACACACACACATATACATACACACATATACACACACACACTTTTTTTTTTGTCAATTTGTT
Organism: Lithobates septentrionalis; assembly: GCA_037952835.1. Taxonomy (NCBI): domain Eukaryota; kingdom Metazoa; phylum Chordata; class Amphibia; order Anura; family Ranidae; genus Lithobates; species Lithobates septentrionalis. The sequence goes on along the minus strand of JBBDGP010004130.1, from coordinate 268,616 downwards.
TTTTTGCAGGCTTCTCACCAATTTATAAATGTGGGCATTGAGCTACTCTGTAATTTGTAAATATATTTGTATTGCACATCAAGAAGATTACCCTTCATTTTTCACAGCTCCAGGTAATTTCCCATAGATGAGAAATCCAAATTACTTGGAATTATCCACAGCTGCCTTCATTGTAAGGAACTTGTCAGGCTAACCCCAGTCAATGTTAAACAAAAGGGGAGGGAAATGGGATCTCCTTGGCTGTATACATCTGTATAGATCGCTCACACCACAGCCATAAAATTACCCCCTTTGGTCCAATGATGGAGTATTAGCAAGTCTTAGGCTTATTGTTCCACCATTAAAAACCACCCACTGACACCTCTTATGCTCACGCTCAATACAGACCCTTCTGTGGGACCTCACTGCGGCCTGGACTAAAGGGAAACTACTCACCCACTTTAGTAAAGTGCCCCCTTTTTCAGCCACTATAGTCATTTATTTCTTAGAATCTTCTTGGTTGGGGCCACATTTTACAAAATTTAAAATTCACAGCTTGAATTGCCATCTCATCAGATAGTGCAATCAGCGTACTTGGTGAAACGCTGCAGAGATAAAATCAATTAGGCAGCAGTCACACATGAAAGGGCGAATTAAAGACTTTCCTTTTGACATAATCAAACGCCAGATGAAAGCTGCTTCCCAGGAGTGTTATGGTGAACCCGCAACACTAGGAAAGAGAACACAAGGTCAACACTGTAGGCAACTCAGGGAGCTTCATTCTGCCTTATGATATCTGCCCACTTCTCAATTTTTTTTCTAGAAACTCCCCCCCCCCCCCAAAAAAAAAAAAATTAAAAATACAAAAACACAATTTCAAGGTACCCCTCCCAACCCAATCAAATACCTATCACCATGCCCTAATGGATCCTCTTACACAATTTTTCAGAAAATATAGCTGGGAAAGCCCCCTCCTCTACCCCAAATTCCCCTATACATAGACTGGCAAGATCTGTTACACTAAACTGCATGGGACCATTTGGAAGGTTGTAATGACTGATGGGAGTTTCTCTGCAGTCCTGTTCCCGCTCACAGCAAGAAAAAAAAAAAAAAAATTATACATATACACACACATATATATATATATATATATATATATCCCTCACATTTTTGTAAATATTTTCTTCTATCTTTTCATGTGACAACACTGAAGAAATGACACTTGTCTACAATGTAAAGTAGTGAGTGTACAGCTTGTATAACGCACAGTGGTGTAGTGGATAGCACTTTCGCCTAGCAGTAAGAAGGGTCGCTGGTTCAAATCCCAACCACGACACTACCTGCCTGGAGTTTGCATGTTCTCCCTGTGCCTGCGTGGGTTTCCTCCGGGTACTCCGGTTTCCTCCCACACTCCAAAGACCTGCTGGTAGGTTAATTGGATCCTGTCAAAATTGTCCCTAGTATGTATGAATGTGTGTTAGGGACCTTAGATTGTAAGCTCCTTGGAGGGTAGGGACTGATGTGAATGTACAATGTATATGTAAAAGCGCTGCATAAATTGACGGCGCTATACAAGTATCTGAAATAAATAATAAATAAAATAAATATAACAGTGTAAATTTGCTGTCTCCTAAAAATAACTCAACACACAGCCATTAATGTCTAAACTGCTGGCAACAAAAGTGAGTACACCCCTAAGTGAAAATGTCCAAATTGGGCCCAAAGTCTCAATATTTTGTATGGCCACCATTTTTTTCCAGCACTGCCGTAATCCTCTTGAGCTTGGAGTTCACCAGAGCTTCACAGGTTACCACTGGAGTCCTCTTCCACTCCTCCATGACAACATCACGGAGCTGGTGGATGTTAGAGACCTTGCGCTCCTCCACCTTCTGTTTGAGGATGTCCCACAGATGATCAATAGGGTTTAGGTCTGGAGACATGCTTGGCCAGTCCATCACCTTTATCCTCAGCTTCTTTAGCAAGGCAGTGGTCATCTTGGAGGTGTGTTTGGGGTCGTTATCATGTTGGAATACTGCCCTGCGGCCCAGTCTCTGAAGGGAGGGGATCATGCTCTGCTTCAGTATGTCACAGTACATGTTGGCATTCATGGTTCCCTCAATGATCTGTAGCTCCCCAGTGCCGGCAGCACTCATGCAGCCCCAGACCATGACACTCCCACCACCATGCTTGACTGTAGACAAGACACACCTCTTTGTTCTCCTCACCTGGTTGCCCCCACACACGCCTGACACCATCTGAACCAAATAAGTTTATCTTGGTCTCATCAGACCACAGGAGATGGTTCCAGTAATCCATGTCCTTAGTCTGCTTGTCTTCAACAAACGGTTTGCAGGCTTTCTTGTGCATCATCTTTAGAAGAGGCTTCCTTCTGGGAAGACAGCCATGCAGACCAATTTGATGCAGTGTGCGGCGTATGGTCTGAGCACTGACAGGCTGACCCCCCCACCCCTACAACCTCTGCAGACAGCTGGCAGCACTCATACGTCTATTTCCCAAAGACAACCTCTGGATATGACGCTGAGCACGTGCACTCAACTTCTTTGGTGGACCATGGCGAGGCCTGTTCTGAGTGGAACCTGTCCTGTTATACCGCTGTATGGTCTTGGCCACCGCGTTGCAGCTCAGTTTCAGGGTTTCGGCAATCTTCTTATAGCCTAGACCATCTTTATGTAGAGCAACAATTCTTTTTTTCAGATCCTCTTTGCCATGAGGTGCCATGTTGAGCTTCCAATGACCAGAATGAGAGAGTGAGAGCGATAACACCAAATTTAAAACACACCTGAGACCTTGTAACACTAAGGAGTCACATGATACCGGGGAGGGAAAATGGCTAATTGGGCCCAATTTGGACATTTTCTCTTAGGGGTGTACTCACTTTTTTTGCCAGCGGTTTAGACAATAATGGCTGTGTGTTGAGTTATTTTGAGGGGACAGCAAATTTACACTGTTATACAAGCTGTACACTCACTACTTTACATTGTAGCAAAGTGTCATTTCTTCAGTGTTGTCACATGAAAAGATAGAAGAAAATATTTACAAAAATGTGAGAGGTGTACTCACTTTTGTGATAGAGAATATATAGATATAGATATAGATATATACACATACACAGTAAATAATCAGGACTGCGCTGCACAATGCTGAGTCAGCACAGCATGTAGAGGGGGGGTTACACAGGTCTTTATATCTCAGAGCTGGATTTTATACCCTTATGCCGGCTTGCATACATTACGGAGATTTATACGCCAGCATTGTATACATACCGGCAGATACGTTGCAACCTCTGACTTAAACAATGGCAAGGGAGAAAGCACAGGGCTTTTGAACACACCACTTTTTGCAGTGCCCTTTCAGAATGACAAACACCGAGTGCTGGTAATGCCAGAATACATTAGGATCTACCTAACCAGCACCCAGCCCAACAATGGGGTCATTAAATGTGGCATCCTACAGGAGAGCGCACCGTCTCAGACCCATTAGTCCAAGCCCCTAATGAGCCGTCTGGCAGCCAATATCCCCCAACCCACGAGCACGACCGCCCCACCGTCTAATCAGCAAAACAATTTTGTTTTTAGTTTCCAAAATGCGAGGGGAGGAAGTGCGCGTTTTTCATTGTTAGAAAAAAAAAAAAAAAAAAAAACACACACCACGACAAGAAGATTTGAAGTATTTTTTCCCTTTTTGGTGTACGCCCATGGTGGAGCGCAGACCGCCCCGGGGAACGGGAGGGCACGTTGTAAATAATTGATGAGGGGAATTCGTATATGTAATAAATCTTAGTCGAGAGGTAGAATGAGGGATGATGGGAACGCCGAATGCCGAGATCAAAGGGACTTTTGTCTCAGACGGTATGAAGTCTTCGGAAAGACGTCTCGTCCGGCGGCCATTTTTTTTGGGGATTGCCAAGACGGCAGGGCCGCCACAGCCGCTGTCAGTTATATTTTTAATTGGCGGTTGCAGAAATAAAAAAAGATAAAAAAAAGGCGGGAGTGAATCTGCAAAATATTAATTACTTGAGGCAAGGTGCATCTTTATTGTACAAACATAATGGCGTCCAAGCCTTGCTAAAGTGCTTTGGGAGTACCTCAAAAGCGTCACACATTGGTTAACAAGCAAAAAAGTATAAAAACGAGAAAAGTAACGGCTGATTGACGGACAGGTTTTTTTAGGCAGATTGTACAACAGTCTGTAACGGGTCGAACAGAAAATAAATAGCCAATTAATAATTTAATGACTGATTGTCAGCCTACATGACTGATGGTTTTTTAATAGATTTCCATTAGATTACCTTGAAAATTGATTTTGTAATATATATATATATATATATATATATATATATATATATATATAACTACCTTTGTGTGATTAAAGCTGAATCCCAGGCAAACCGATACACACACACACACACATTAAGATCCATAGATGGAAGCCATTTTACTCAGCTCTGCCATAAAGCACAGCCCTGTTTGGCAGGACAAGAGACCTGTTTTTTTTTTCTGCCTGTGATTGGACAGATTCCCCCAGCAGCAATTGTTTCTGCCACAAGATATCCTCAGTCTGAGGGCCAGCAGCATTCAGCTGCCTCCTAAGCCCAGGCCATCCCGGACGAACCCCCAACCTGTGACTGGACAGCGAAAGGAGAAGCAGCAGACTGATGAGCTCATCTGTCTCTCCTCCAATCAGCTCGTTTCTTGTTAGCACATGAGCACTGCAGCAAATTGGATTGTCTTTTTGTGCCAATTCTCCCTCACCCAGTCTGAGCTGTACTGTACAGGGACTGTAAGAGGCTGATACTAAATGCCGCTTACACACGACCGGACTTTACGGCATACTTTGCCCGGTGGACTTTGACGGACTTTCCGAATGAACGGACTTGGCTACACACGATCAACCAAAGTCTGACGGATTTGTACGTGATGACGTACGACCGCACTAAAAACGAGGAAGTTCATAGCCAGTAGCCAATAGCTGCCCTAGCGTCGTTTTTTGTCAGTCGGACTAGCATACAGACGAGCGGACTTTTCGATCGGACTCGAGTCCGTCGGATAGATTTGAAACATGTTTCAAATCCAAGTCCGTCAAACTTTTGAGAAAACAAAGTCCGCTGGAGCCCACACACGATCAAGTTGTCTGACGAAATCCGGTGCGCCGGACCAAGTATGCCGTAAAGTCCGATCGTGTGTACGCGGCATAAGTCATGTTCAGGTACTGACCCTGCTTGCACAAAAAAAAAAAAAAAAAAAAAAACAGAACTGCATTAATTTGCATCTTTTTGTCTCAGTCAAACAATATCTCCTGTGCCCAACAGTAGTGCGATGGCAATGGAAGAAGCCTGTAATTCCTATGGCTTCCAGTACATGCACAGGCCTTGCTGCCCTCCAAGGGTCAGGGGATACCCAATGGGAAAACTGTAAAAGAATGAAGAAAGGGCGCACCAACCTTGCGCATTACCCACGTAATACCCAAGTGGGCTCTAAGAAAGAGGGGGATCACCCCTCGAAACGCATCAGCCATCTGGAAGGTCCTCCGGCATGTCAGACATAGTCCTGGTGACCTGGTTGCTTTTTATCCATTGTGGACTCCGATATGCTTTTACTATCTACTGGTTTGCAAGTATGTATCCTTTTTGATTTTTATAAATGTTACTTGGGTAATGCGCAAGGTTGGTGCCCCCTCTCCATTCTTTTACAGTACTTCCTTCACGCCAGAGAAGCTGAAGAATAAATAAACCACCAAGCAAGGTTAGTTGAGGAGTTTAGCTTTAGCGCTTCTTTGTTAATTGGATTAAGGCACCAAATTAGCAGATTCAACTCCACCCTTAATCCCATCTTCAATAGCGAGGATAACATTTTTGCAACAAAAGTAGAACTACAGTCTTTAATTTGTGTAAAAAAAAAATCGAATCTCAGCTTAAAAGAAAAAAAAAAAAAAAAGATATATTAGATCTTCAGATGGGTGACAACAATGCATTTACAATTGGGGTTACAACAATGCTGCACTGCTCCTGAAGTGCAGAATTGCATTAGGATAGGATAAGATAATGTTACAGGAGCTGTGGCATGGTCACTGTTGATTCGTAAGCCTGTACCTGGTCAATCATCACCTAGCCACATCTAGTCCCGCCCACTTCTTTGATTGACAGCACCCACTTTGCTGAAATCCTCCCATTGTGAGCTGGAGTGTCTGGGAGAGGGAGCGTGTGACACAAAAATGGAGTATTGAGCTCCGTCGGGAATTTTGGTTTACTTTAGGAGGCTTGTTCAGCATATGGGGCTTGTTAGACTGTCATATGGGGGCCTTTAGCTTTACTTTATTGTATATGTAGCAAGGTCCCCGGCCTCCTTTAGTCCAATGAGAACCTCTAGCGTTAGAGGTATGATTGACATCCTTCTTTGTAGAGTGGGTTAAGTGCAAGATGGATTCATGGGCGCCAGACACTTCTTGAATAGAAAGATTTATTTTCTCTTGAACAGAACTGTGGGAGAGAGAGGGTTAGGGCCATGACACCCTTAGGTATTTGCAATGTTAATTGGCAGACTCCAAGACTTCCACAGGTAGACAACCATGCAGGGAAAGGCATCCAGCAAGACACCACATCTGCAGGTGTAGGAGCGCTGTCTCCTGTGGCAACAGTCTTATAACAGTTCCTAACACAAGTTGTAACGAACTGCTTTACTTTTCCTACAATGACTTATTGTAGATTCTTAGCCCGCTGAGCTCCCAGTCTCTCTCACTTGCTGATTCACTTCACTGAATCCCGTACCTTCCTCAACCATCATCCCGCTTCCTGCTGGGTCCCTGGCTTGGCACTCCAGATACTCCTTAAGCATCACCCCCCTGGCTTGGCACCCATTGAAGTTTCCTGATTATTCACCATCCCCGGTTGGTGAGAATACTGCTCCGGTACTTGCTACAGCTACTCACTGTGGCCCCTGGTAATAAGGTGGATTGTCCCTTAGTGGCCACAGCTTCCCCTCTACCTCCGACCATGACAGGTTCTCCGGCCGGCAGAACCGCCACTTCTGGTTGGACTGCAAGCCGCAATCCCAACCCTGCGCTGCCCTCTTACTTCTGGATAGGCCCTCAGACAGCCTAGCAGCCAGATGTACCCGGGATAGGCCCAAACTCCGGCCTAGCAGCCCGGGCAGCAAACACATCCACCCAGACAGCCGTTAAGGTGGCACAAAACCCTGATCACCTGACTCCACCCACATATATAGGCTCTCCCAGCAGGCCAACAAAACCTCTGCCCATTGGCTGAGACACCCCATATACTCCTAATCTTTCCTTGCATCGCCCTAAACTTATCTAATGTCACCAGGTACCCAGCGACAGAAGAGAGAAGTGCAGCAATTCCAGACTTAGGGTGAAATCAATTGATCCCCAACAATTGGCCAAGGCAACTGTACTTGGCAGGCAAATTTAGGAGCAACCCTGCCTAAACATCAGGGTGCTACATATATAATCTTATCAGTGTACGCTAAGGTTTTAAAGACCTGGTTTCTGCTTGTATATACACATCGTACATGGGAGCAGACACTGGAGCTATAGAAATAGGGTCTCAACTGAAATTCACAAGAGCAACGAGACTACAGCGGTAGCATGGTGGGAACTCCAAATAACAGAGCACAAGGTTTGCAGAGCCGGGAACTCAGCACAGGGATGGTGGCAACCCCTCAAATGGCACAGCAGGTGTACAGACACAAGAACATAGTACAGGGATGGTGAGAACCTCTCATAATGGGCATGGCTAGTGTACAGACCTAGAAACTCAGCACAGGGATGGTGGGAACCCCTCATAATGGGCACAGCAGGTGTATAGACCAGGGAAATCTACACAGGGATGGTGGGAACTCTTCATAATGTGCACAGCAGGTGTGCAAACCCAGGAATTTTGAGTCCCTGAGATATTAAAATCACCTGGGTTAACTCTTCAGCATCTACCAAACATCGACATATCAGTTGTAAGTGGACTGACCCTTTAACAAAATAATTCTGCATCTAAACAGTATTCTATTGTGTTAGGCAACAATAAAAAGACCCATAATTCACACCGAGCCAATAAAGATTGTTGCTGCCAACAGCAGCCGTGTGAAGCAATCACCCTAGCAGGCCCGTGAGCTATTACACCTTAAATCAATCTGGGAATCGCTGTAGTAACTCTTGTTGAACACCTCTCAGCCGAGAAGGATAAGCTCTACATTGTTGCCCAGACAGACCAAAACCTTTTCACCTCATAGAAATCCCTGCCAGCAGGATTTGTAAGGAGCAGGCAAACATTACAATTCTGTACGGAAACAAAGAAAAAAAAAAAAAAAAAAAGAAAAAAGAAAAAACTACTGAAGGCAAAAAGAAAAAAAAAAAAAATGAGCAAAAAACATTTCAGTTAGTCCTGTTTAATTGCGAAGCAGTCATTCTAAATCAGCAGGAGGTAAAGGACTAAGACAAGGAACCTTTTATGAAGAATTTAACGATGAAGAAAAAACAGTTACTTTACACAACATGGAGATCTTCTGGGTCATGTGGCTAGAAAAAGACAAGTCAAACCGGGTCCACAGACCTAAAATGGCGCCCCAATCTTCAAGTATCAGAATGACAATTAAGGGAGAGGAACCAAACATTGATAAATGGAAAGATTGTAGACCAAGGTCATCTACATGGGGTTCTTCTGGGTCATGAGGCTGCAGAAGACAAGTCATAAGGTGCCCATAGACCTGAGACGACAATCTGATATTCAAGTATTAGAAGGATGCTTTTAGGGAGAGAGATCAAATCTCGTCTATGATCATTCCTTCAAATTAAGTTCATCAATGTGGAGGTCTTCTTGGTCACGAGGCTGGAAAAGACGAGTCATAAAGTGCCCAAAGACCTAAAAACTGTAACCCCATCTTCAAGTATAAATATTAGGCTTTAGGGAGAGGACCAAAAAAGATAAAATTATTGTAGACAAAGTTCATCAACATTGAGTTCTTCTGGGTCACAAGGCTGCAAAAAAAAAAAAAAAAAAGTCATAAAGATGCCCATAGACCTAAAACCGTGACCCAATCTTAAGGTATGACGCTTTAGAGAGAGGGACCAAACATGGTCTACAATCATTCCATCAACAATGCTCACCAACATGGAGTCTTCTGGGCCAGGAGGCTAGAAAACGGCAAGTCAAAAGATGGCCACAGACCCAAGATGGCGTCCTGATCCTTAAGCATCAGAAATGCGCTTTGGGGAGAAGAACTGGATGATGGAATGACCGTAGACAAAGTTCATCAACATAGAAGTCTAATGCCGCGTACACACGGTCGTACTTTTCGTCTACAAAAGTCCAACGGACGCTGACGGACTAAAGCTGGCTGGTAATCCGATCGTGTGTGGGCTTCTCCGGACTTTCAACGTACTTTTTTAGCCTCAAATCCGACGTACTTTAGATTTGAAACATGCTTTAAAACTTTACGACGGACTCGAGTCTGGTCGAAAAATCCGCTCGTCTGTATGCTAGTCCGACGGACAAAAACCCACGCTAGGGCAGCTATTGGCTACTGGCTATGAACTTCCTTATTTTAGTCCGGTGTACGTCATCACGTAAGAATTCGACTGACTTTTGTGTGATCGTGTGTAGGCAAGTCTGTTCGTTAGCAAGTCCGCCGCAAGTCCGTCGAAAGTCTGCCGGAAGTCTGTCGGAAGTCTGTCGGAAAGGCTGTCTGACTTTTGTAGACGAAAAGTACGACCGTGTGTACGCGGCATAAGTCATGAGGCTGGAAAAAAGTCATACGGTGCCCACAGACCTAAAACCGCGACCCGATCATTAAAGTAGAAGTATAAAGCTTTAGAGGGAGAGACCAAACAGAGTCCACAACTGTTCCATCATAAAAGTTCATCAATGTGGAGGTCTTCTGGGTCATGAGGCTGGAAAAGAGTATTTATATGTTGCCCACAGACTTGATGGCATCCTGGTCTAAAATAATAAGAATTATGTTTTTATGAGAGAGACGAGTCCACAATCGTTCCATCAAATTTATCAATGGTGAGGTCTTCCGGGTCACCAGGCTGAAATAGGGGAGTCATAAGGTGCCCTCAGACCCAAGGTAGCAACCTGATCCAAAATGATCAGAATCCCGATTTGTGGAGAGAAGGACCAAACATTGTCTAGATGCATTACATCATCTAAGACCATCAATGACAACGTCTTCTGAGTCATGAGACTGGAAAACAAGGTCAAAAGGTGTTTACAGACGTGAGATGGTGACCTGATCGTCTGAGCAGCAGAATGATGCTTTAGGGAGAGGAAGCCAACATGCATGTGAGCAATCTGCACCTTGCAGCATGTGATGGTCAATGGTTTGCACCTAAACTTCCTTTCTCCACTTTTCTAAGGACAGGCAGTGCTGATCCTATACCCACACAGTGAGAATTTGACAATGCTGAGCTAGTTGCCCATTGGCAAAGGACACTAAGCATTGGGGTGGCGCTGGAAGCCAACAACTTGCTAAGCCATATGCTGCACCATCACGGTCCTAAAGAGGAGGCCAATGATCTGAAAACTACAAAAGCATGCCAATACAGGGGTTTTGCCTGTATTAAAATACCAAATAAAAATGAAAGAAACCAATAAACCAAGAACACCAAAATAAAATATTTCTTTGTTCAACCAGCACCACTGCCTCTGCTGTAATCCCCCCTGGGAAGGACTTTGCCCTTGAAATACCCCCTTCTCTAATTACTGGAAATTATCCAAGCCTGTCTGGAGAGTGACATTATCCAGAGTCTGTCATTATCCATCATATACAAGAAGCAGATCCCTACAAAAGCAAAGCAGATACAAAAAGGTCTCTATATACAAAAACACACATCAGCAGCAACAGCCGGACCGCTGGTTCTTCACAAATGCTCAAGTTTTGGTGCCAAGCTCCATAGGGCCATATGGTGGAGGTGACCAAAATGTGTCACCAAACTTGTGTTGTGCTCACTGGATAAGAATTAGGTAAAGGATTTCACTTGCACGCCTCTACTAACAGATCTTGTGTGATATTGTATTGGTTGAACAATGCTCTTCCAGGGTGGCCATAAGAAAGGATGGCATCTAAAAATTGTACCCCTGTACAGTGCCTTGCAAAAGTATTGGCATTTTTCGTGTTTTGTTGCCTCACAACCTGGAATTAACATGTATTGTTTGAGGGTTTGCATTATTTAATTAACAGAACATGCCTGCAACTTTGAAGATTTTTTTTTACTATTGTGAAGCAAACAAATAAGACAAAATAACAGAAAAAGTCAATGTACATAACTATTCACCCCCCTAAAGTCAATACTTTGTAGGGCCACCTTTTGTGGCTATCACAGCTCCAAGTTGCTTTGGATAAGTCTCTATGAGCTTGCCACATCTTACCACTGGGATTTTTGCCCATTCCTCCTTGCAAAACTGCTCCAGCTCCTTCAAGTTGGATGGTTTGCGCTTGTGAACAGCAATCTTTAAGTCTGCCCACAGATTTTCTATTGGATTGAGGTCTGGGCTTTGACTAGGCCCTTCCAACACATTTACATGTTTCCCCTTAAACCACTCAAGTGTTGCTTTAGCAGTGTGTTTGGGGTCATTGTCCTGCTGGAAGGTGAACCTCCGTCCTAGCCTCAAATCACACACAGAGTGCTACAGGTTTTGCTCAAGAATATCTGTGTATTTAGCACCATCCATCTTTCCCTCAACACTGACCAGTTTCCCAGTCCTGACTGCTGAAAAACATCCCACAGCATGATGCTGCCACCACCATGTTTCACGGTGGGGATGGTGTTCTTTGGGTGATGCGATGTGTTGGGTTTGCACCAGACATAGCATTTTCTTTGATGGCCAAAAAGTTAAATTTTAGTCTCATCAGACCAGAGCACCTTCCTCCATACATTTTGGGAGTCTCCCACATTCCTTTTTGCAAACTCAAAACGTGCCATTTTGTTTTTTGCTGTGTAATGGCTTTCTTCTGACCACTCTGCCATAAAGCCCAACTCTATGGAGCGTACGGCTTATTGTCGTCCTATGTACAGATACTCCAGTCTCTGCTGTGGAACTCTGCAGCTCCTCCAGGGTTACCTTAGGTCTCTGTGCTGCCTCTCTGATTAATGCCCTCCTTGCCCGGTCCATGAGTTTTGGTGTGCGGCCGTCTCTTGGCAGGTTTGCTGTTGTGCCATGTTCTTTCCATTTGGTTATGATAGATTTGATGGTGATCCTAGAGATCATCAAAGATTTGGATTTTTTTTATTTTTTTTATAACCCAACCCTGACTTGTACTTCTCAAGAACATTGTCTCTTACTTGTTTGGAGAGTTCCTTGGTCTTCATGGCAGTGTTTGGTTAGTGGTGCCTCCTGCTTAGGTGTTGCAGCCTCTGGGGCCTTTCAAAAAGGTGTGTCTATGTAATGACAGATCATGTGACACTTAGATTGCACACAGGTGGACATCATTTCACTAATTATGTGACTTCTGAAGGTAATTGGTTGCACCAGAGCTTTTTATGGGCTTCATAACAAAAGGGGGTAAATACATACGCACATGCCAATTATTTTTCTATTTCTGAAAAATAGTTTTATGTATATATTTTTCTAATTTTACTTCACCAACTTAGACTATGGTATTCTGATCCATCACATATCATTCAGATTTTTAAAAAAAAACAAAAAAAAACATTGAACCAAAGGCTGTAATGTAACAAAATAGGTAAAAAGCCGGGGGGGGGGGGGGGTTTGTGAAGAATACTTTTGAAAGACACTGTATATCAAACTGACCTTGCATCGGTTACCTTTTTCATGTAAAGTGCAACATACTACGCAATAGGTCATTGTAACACTTATTAATGTCCCATCGAGATCACAGCAAACCTTCGGATGATTCCTTTAATCCTTTTATCTCTAGAACGAAACCATATTTCTTTAGGCATCGCCCAGGGTCACCATTGGCGTCCTGCATGAAGATGCTGGCTCAGATATGACAAAATTACATAAATCCTGAGGGTTTTAACAGCCCTAGACGGTGTTCACAAATGTCAGGCACAGATCAGCCCCTGATCCAGCCTCTCACCTTGTGACCTGCTGCAAAGTTACATTGCACAGCCTGAGTGATCACTGTGGGAGAGAAAACACAGGAAATGCTTCAGACTTCCTGCAACAGACTGATGACCTCATGTCAGCCTTGGCAAAGTCAATGGATTTTTTTTTTTTGAAAATCCTTCTGCTAAGTATTGTGACCCATCATGAATTTATTCATGTAGACTTGTAAAATTACTAGGTGGTCTACCAAAAAAAAAAAAAAAAAAATAAATAATTATATATTATAATCGGAGCAAACACTAAATCTCAGCATTTTACCTGGGAATGGTTATTAAAACTGCTTGGAAAGACTTCACAGGGGTTCCCCTTTAGGCCTTATTGGAAATGGTTGCACGTTACTGACCAGGATCAACAGAAAGAAGAAAAGAAAAAAAGAATTTGTGTGTGAGAGAGATAGAGAGATATATATATATACACACACTCTATCTCTATCTCTCTATCTATTTTGGCATTTTTATTTTATATATTTTCTGTATTTTTATTGAGATTTAAAAATAAAAAATATTTTTTTTTAAATCTCAATAAAAATATATAGAATAAAAATACCAAAATAAAATAATACATATAAAAAAATAATAATAATAATAATAATAATTCACAGCTTTACAGGGCAATTGGGACTAGTGAAGTCATGTCTTCAAGAAGCAGAATGATGATAAATGTTTATATAAAAAGATAAACTGTCTGCCATGTGTATACAATAAAATGTCATCTAAAAATGGTACCCATTCCACTGTGTCATGTCCTGTCAGTCACAGCGAGATTTACAAAGAGATTTCCATGAATGAGGGAGAATTACACCCGCATACAGGACAAGAGAAGTAGTACTGTGCAGAGTCCATACATACAGAATAAGAACAGATACCGAGAATTACACCCGACATACAGGACAAGAGAAGTAGTACTGTGCAGAGTCCATACATACAGAATAAGAACAGATACTGAGAATTACACCCGGCATACAGGACAAGAGAAGTAGTACTGTGCAGAGTCCATACATACAGAATAAGAACAGATACTGAGAATTACACCCGACATACAGGACAAGAGAAGTAGTACTGTGCAGAGTCCATACATACAGAATAAGAACAGATACCGAGAATTAGTCATGTTTCTTCCAGTCTCATTAAGCTCCATCACTCCTCCTTTATCCCTTATATACAATCAGTTGCATTAAGAGATATATCATAAAAACACAGCTAAGCTCGGCATTCAATTATGGCCATCAGATGAGTAAGTTTCTTATGATGCCATTGATAATTAGAAGGGGATTTATAGAATTACATGCGCACACAATGCGCTCTCCTCCAAAAATCCTCTTTGTAAAGAGATGATTTGCTACATGGGGAATTAAGACAGCCATGATCTTGTTGGAGCAATCAAATCTTTCAGCAGATGCTCCTCGGCGTAATCCGAAGGCCTGTTCTTACCTGCCTGTGGAGCGCCTGATGACGGAGCATCCTCAGAACCACAGACGTGACAATCAGCTGAGAGCTTCTCATATCTAAGGAGGCATTGCCTTCTAAAGTGATGGATATTTTAGTTCTAGTTGGAGAGGAGTCAGTGTCTGGCTTCTTCTAGGTCTTGGATGCTCCAAAAGCGGGGGTCTCCAAACTATGGCCCCTCCAGTTGTCCAGGAACTACAATTCCCATCATGTCTGTAAATGTCAGAGTTTTACAATGCCTCATGGGACATGAAGTTCCGCAACAGCTGGAGGGCCGTCGTTTGGAAATCCCTGCTCCAAAGGAATTTCCAAGCTGCAACTCCTGACGCTGTTCCTGCTCACCTGGGGAGTTCTAGGTGTTCCAACCCAAAAATGTAATGGAAAATTTAAGCAGAAGAGCTGGAACACAAAAAAAAAAAAAAAAAAAAAAAAAAAAAAAGAAGGAGCACAAAAATGTATGGGACAGTGGCATTACCCATCACGAGCCAGAAGAAGTCTGTACTGTTGGACATACATGTAGCAATATATATTATATATATATATATATTATATATATATATATATATATATATATATATATATATATATATATATATATATATATATATATATATATATATATATATATATATATATATATATATATATATATATATATATATATATATATATATATATATATATATATATATATATACCCTGTTTCCCCGAAAATAAGACCTAGCGTGATGGTCGGTGATGGCTAAAATATAAGCCCTACCCCCCAAATAAGCCCTAGTTAAAGTCCTTGTAGGTCTTATTTTCAGGGTAGGGCTTATTTTGCAGCCATCACTGACAATCACGCTAGGTCTTATTTTTGGGGAATCAGGGTATAGGTATATATATATATTTATTTTTTTAATCAGTGATAGCAGGGGTAGGCAACCAGGGGCCTTCCAGCTGTTGTGGAACTACATTTCCCATGAGGCATTGCAAGGCTAGCAGTTACAATTACTTCCAGAGGCATGATGGGACTTGTAGTACTGCAACACTGAAGGGCCCCAGGTTGCCTACCCCTGAGTTAAAGCTTTGACCGCTTCACAGGTCCCTCACTTAAAAAAAGATTGCTTGATGGGAAAAAAAAATAAAGATGATTTACTATTTATATTTTTCCTGCTGGAATTGGTTATTTTTAAACTTTTAAATGTTATTATTCATTCATTTTTGAAACTTTTATAAATTTATTACTCATTGATATTTTTTAACTTTTAAATATTACAGGTACCATTTAGCTTTAGCATGGAGGGGGGGGGGGGGGGAGTAATAAAACCTAACAGATGTCACTGTAAAAAAAATGTAACAAATAAAAAGTTACATGAAAAGTAGATTGATACATAGGATTGTTACATTGACCTATCCTTACAATAGAGATTATGTGCTTCCAAAAAAACAAAACAAAAAAAGAAAAAAAAACAGAAAACAAACATTTGAATGACTGAAGACACACAAAACAATACAGCAGATGTCTTATGTTTGACAATAAATGAAGTAAAAACAAAAACTAAATGAAGTACATAAATATATCAGATGGAAGCAAAAAGGTTATATAAATTTTATTATAAATTCGATATAAAACTAAAAAAAAAAAAAAAAAAAAAAACTAATATATATATTACACACACATATAATATATATATTACACACACACACACACACACATTTTTTAAATGTCATCTTCTGCATGTGAAGAAATTATGGGGGAATTTTTGCCAGCGTTCTCTTTTTATGCAGCCCTGATGAAGAATGTGCATTACCTTTGGCATGTGTAGGCTTTAGAAGACCTTTCTACATATAAAAGCGTAAATCTGATCATTGATGTTTTACCATATTATGATCACAACTCACCCCGAGAATAAAAGGTGGCAGAGCTGGATGTGGATCGTGATTGGCTAGAGCAGCCATTCCCAACAAGGGTTCCTCCTGAGGTTGCTAGGTTTTCAAATAAAAGACAACTATGGTGGCACATTTGTAAAGTTGCTAGGGGTTCTGTAGCCGATTGACTTCCCATTTGATGGTTCCTGCAAGGTGTTGGGGTCATTGACACTTGGAAGAGCCAGCTTGATCTTTTAAGCTGTCTGGAAGTTGGCATTCAAACCATCACTGCGGGGGGGGGGGGGGGGGGGAATATTCTTCTCACTGACCATCTGATGGTGCCTGCATAATTCTTGGACCAATGCCACTTGGAAGAGGCAGCGGTATGACACCTGATCTTTAATGTGCTTTTTTGCTGTCTCTAAGGGTGCCCATTCTGACCATTAACCCCCCTCAATGAATGTTCAGCAAGGGTTCCTCTAAATCTGAAAAGGATTTCAAGGGTTCCTCTAGGGTAACAATATGGGGAAGACACTCAGGAAGGCCTTGCCATGCATAGAGAAACCAGTTTTAGATGTCAATTATGTCAGCCATAGACTAGGCAATATTGGGCAAAGGGTTTGGCAACAGGAAAAGATCTTGCTTCCTGCAGAAGCCAATCAGGCAGGTTTCATTTTCAACTTTTCTCATGATGGCACAATAATCTTTTTTCCTTTATTATACCGTATATACTCGAGTATAAGTCGTTCCGAGTATAAGTCGAGGCCCTAATTTACCACAAAAAAAAAAAAAAAAAAAAAAAAATGGGAAAAAAACTTATTGACCCGAGTATAAGACGAGGGTGAGAAATGCACAGCTACTTTAAGTGGAAAAGAGGGTCAACAATGCCCATTTGCAGCATCACTGTGCCCATTTGCAGCCATAGGTCCCCTGAACTTCAGTTAAGGGTTCCTAGATGCCCCCTAGCTGCAGCCAAAACTTGGGGTCTCTGAACCCAAAGGGTCCCGAAATGACATTGCTGCAGATAGACACAGTTGACCGAATTTGAGGCCCCGTATCTCGGGGCCACTTAGTGCTAAGAACCCCAAATTTGGTGTGCAAACCCAGTGGAACTAGCACCATAAAATTTCCAAAGCTGGGGTTTTTAGCACCAAGTGGCCCCGAGATACAGGGCCCCAAAAATCAGTTCAGAAAATGTCAAGCGCTTTGGAAATGTTATGGTACCAGTTCCACTGGGTTTGCACACCAAATTTGGGGTTTCTAGCACCAAGTGGCCCTGAGATATGAGGACCCAAAGTCGGTTCGGAAAAAGACATTTTTTGCTGCAGAAGTGCTTGACTCGAGTATAAGTCGAGGGGGGCACTTTCAGCACAAAAAAAATGTGCTGAAAAATTCGACTTATACTCGAGTATATACGGTAATTACTTTATTGGCTGGATCCAGATTGAACGCCATGTGTATGTTTTTGAGGCGATCACACAAGACTCGGAGGAGGAGGACCGGTCATGCTGCTTTCATCCAAGCACAAAGGGCAATCAGTGGCCAACGACAGTCATTTCAACCTGCTGCCCATGGAGACCCTCCAGCTGCTGTCGGCACAGTAAAAACATTTTGGCCAATCCATCATTCTCCCGTCCAACGTCCAGACCTCAGATGAAGCTCCTGAGCTGAAAACCCCCACCACCATTTAAAACATTCTCCTTGGGATTCCCGGCCTGCAGTGTGCAAGCCAAGGAAGAGTTTGGCCCAACCAACATGAAAAGAAAAAGCTCGCACAAAGCCATAACCCCCCACACCCCCACCACCACCACCACACATGGCTGGCACTCTCAGTGGTAAGTCCCAAAAGCAAGCTGTATAAACATCTAACAAAGTTTACATATTCTGAGCTGTAGGCTGGGTCCTCGAGGATAGCCATTTTTATTGGCTTAAAAATAGCATTTGGAAGCTGCCCGGAAAGGGTCCCAAATGCTGGAAAAAAAAAAAAATTCTCAGAAAAAACAGAAAAAAACGTAACTGAGTGCCATTTCTACTGGTGACTTAAAGTGGGATTAAAGAGGTCCTGTCACCAACTCCAAAAAAATGCATGTAAAAACAGAAAAATCAAGTATTGTAGCAGAGTTGCTTTCCATAAATGTGTTTTTCCTGGCTTGCAATGTGAATTTGAACCAACTCTAGGAAAAGTCAATTCCCTACCACAGCTACCTAATCCGTGATAGTAGTTAAGACTTCCCAGAAGAAAAGACTATCTGTGGTGGCCCAGCTCCTCTGCCCCACCCTACATAACTTATCTAGCAGCCAAGGTGGGGAGTGAAGGGGGAATACTATATAACAGGTGCAGACAACCTTGGCCCTTCGGCTATGGGGAAACTACATGTCCCATGAGATATTGCTGAAGGCTGACCACCATAGTAAGACTCCCAGAAGCATGAATGGACTTGTAGCTTCCCCACAGCTGGAGTGCCGAGTTGGCTACCTCTGCTATAGAGTGTCACTTAAGTGTTGGGGCTGCTGATGTCACGTCCAAGATGGCGGCACCCAACAACGGTCTCAGGGCTTTTGGAGGTTTTCACAAGGGAGGCTTTTATAGGAGAGTTACATAAATAAAATACACACACGAAAAAGGCAGATTGTTGTTGAAATGAATGGTCTGGTGGTAGGCTCTTCAAGTAAAAATTTGATCTGTTGGTTATGCAATCTATGGTCACAATGGGTCTTTAGCATTTTGAAAAAGGACCCAAAGCCAACATGGGGCTCAGATCTATTTTAGACCCTTCTGCAGGTAAACAGGGCAACAGCCAGACATTCAGGAACTATCCAACATTCAGTGCTCCAAAACTGAAAATACTGTTTAACAAATTAGTATTTTTTTCTCTTGGTGCTTTATTATATTCACATTGGTAACTTCCTTCTTGATCTGTTTTGGACTTTCCAGCTGGTGATGTCTCTTCCATCACCATCCCTGGGCTGCTCAGACGTGGAACTCGGACATAATACCTTCTCACCTGTCAACACCTTGTGCGAGACGGCTGTTTGCTTGTTAGTCAAGCAGAGATAATGTGGTGTACATGTGCATTACATTTTTTAGGTTTTTAAGAGTCTACCTCTGATCCCCTTTTCTCAATCTCATTACCCAGAAGAACCCCTAAAAAAGAAAAAAAAAATCAGGTCTCAGAGAACCCATTAAAAGAAATTAAATGGGGGGGGGGTAATTGGTGGCCAGTGGGAAGAGTGCGGCCCCCGCGACACTGGTGGCCAGTGGGAAGAGTGCGGCCCCCGCGACACTGGTGGCCAGTGGGAAGAGTGCGGCCCCCGCGACACTGGTGGCCAGTGGGAAGAGTGCGGCCCCCCGCGACACTGGTGGCCAGTGGGAAGAGTGCGGCCCCCGCGACACTGGTGGCCAGTGGGAAGAGTGCGGCCCCCGCGACACTGGTGGCCAGTGGGAAGAGTGCGGCCCCCGCGACACTGGTGGCCAGTGGGAAGAACGCCTCCCTTACATTGGTGGCCAGTTGGAAGAAAGTATAATAATTTTTTTTCACGCAGGGATGCTTCAACGTTCCCTTCCGACAGACCTCATTATGGATGACATGCAACAACCTAAAAATAGCATTTACGCAGAAGTCATCGCTCCTTTCATACAGGAGGAGGATATACTGTATGCCTTGCCTAGAGTTTCCTTACTTGTAAGCTGCACGCTACTGAAGAAGAAGACAGCATAAAAGAAATTATATAAATAATAAAATAAAGATTTCTTATTCATCAATAAAAAGTTAAATGTTTATTTTAATTTCATTTTAACTAAATGTATTTAATTATAAATAATTTAAAAAAAAAAATCAATAAAATTCATTATTATTGAATTTAATGATTATTATTTTGATTTAAATAAATCATTAGAATTCAATAAGAATAAAATAAAAATATTATTATTATAATAAACACAAATATATTACTCCTCTTTTCACAAACTCAAATCCAGGAATACAAGACGTCTTTCTGCTCGGATACAAGGCCTTTGAGTTTAACCAACACAGACAGCGATGAGAGCGCGGCGAACGCGTCCTATATATGTAGTGTACATGTCACCGCCCTCTGACAGCGTCTCCCCCTCAGCTCAGTAATGACAGATGACAGCTCAGTAAGCAGGTAGGGAAAGGAGACATCACAGACCCCCCCCCCCTCCCATGGAGAGCGAGCGACAGGAGAGCGCCCGCCAAATGTTCGCCATTTGGACAGATTGACCTGTTTAAAAATATCTTCATCTGTCCGGCGTTCCCTCCAAAGGTCTCTTTTTTTTTGTTACTGTGGAGTAATTAATTCAAATTTATAACTGTTGGCCGCTATGGCTAAAAGAAGCCCTCTAACCACAACTATAGGCGAAACGGCGGCAAACGTAACCCCTTATAGTTAAATATTTTGCAGCTCGCCAGACCTTCAATGTGGAGGCTGCTTTAGTTTTTTTTTTTTAAGGGTTTTTGCCAAAAAATGACCTTACGGGGGGCATCACGTCGCCTATTTTGCCGCCTCTCAATAGCCCCTGAAAAGTGATCCGAACACAGGGTTGCCTTTCAGAAGAGCAGTGGGTTTAGACGCATGCCCAAACCTAGAGGGACGGGGAGGAACCAGAAGAGGAAAAGTCCTTGTAAGAAGTCTACTTTATTTCCGAGCTGGTGATCCCGCCAGTGACACTTACTGTTCTTGGGTGAGAACGCTCGCTAACCTGCATCTATGGAAGATCAGCGTGGTCACCCTAGGACACGGCTACAGACCACCACCCCTCACCACCGATCTTCTTCAGAATTAGTGGGGACGTTTTGTAGTCCTAACACACTCGGCATCTTAGGGCGACAACGTTGCTCCTCCAGAGATACAGTGCGGTGGTTGAGCGTTGTCACCCTACGACAGGAAGTGTGTTACTGGCAGGATCAGCAGGTGAAAAAGAAAAAAAACTAATTCAGCCATCGTACCCAAGGACAGGTAAGCAGAAAGATATTCGATTTTTGTTCTTGGGTTTAGATACACTTTAATCTGTTTGGGTTCCACTAAAAGGCTCACGAGACCTCGCCGAAAATAACTCCCTCCGCAGCCGCGGTAATGTGGAAAGTCTGCCTGTTGACATTGCACGGTTCATGGAGAAAGCGGCTATGAGGAAATCTCCCCATTGTCTGCTTCTCATAGAGCCGCACGTCACATGGCAGAGGGATGAGGCCTGCAACACAGAGAGAGAGGCCAGAAACTGCATGGAAGAGGGGAGATCGGCAGCCGCCTCCATCGATTGCTCAGACATTGTTTGCAGAGATCATTTATCTAGAATGACTCCCAAGTGTCAGCTGCCCCTACAAAAAATAAATAGACGCTAATCCTCTGCAGACTGAGCCACTTAGACTGGGGACAGGCAGGGAGAGGCCTCGGAGAAGGTCGACCACCAGGGGGAGTGGCCCTCTGAATTGTTGGGGCCCCAACGAGATCCTCTTCCTGGATTGGCTGATTGAGGTCTGTACACAAGCACCAATCTAATTACCAGCACAGAAAAAGGAAACAATTGGCGCCTAACGTAGCACTTTCAAGGAAGCTATGCAAATTCCGTGTATATACTGATTTTCTATTGGTTTCTAAAAGGGGCCCAGCAGGTCCCCAGCTCTGCTGATCCCCCGCTCAGTAGGAGCCCCAAGCTCTGTTGATCCCCCACTCAGTAGTAGCCCCAAGCTCTACTGATCCCCCGCTCAGTAGTAGCCCCAAGCTCTACTATTCCCCCGCACAGTAGTAGCTTCAAGCTCTGCTGACCCCCCCCCCCCCAGCAGTAGCCCTGGCTCTGCCAATCCCGCCCACTCAGTAGAAGCCCCAGCTCTACCGATTCCCCTGCTCAGTAGTAGCCCCAGCTCTGCTGATTTCCCCCCCCCCCCGCTCAGTAGTAGCCCCAGCTCTGCCAATTTCCCCCCATCTCCCCGCTCAGTAGTAGCCCCAAGCTCTGCTGATCCCCCCCCCCCCCCAGTAGTAGCCCCAGCTCTGCCAATTTCCCCCCCATCTCCCCCGCTCAGTAGTAGCCCCAAGCTCTGCTGATCCCCCCCCCCCCACTCAGTAGTAGCCCCAAGCTCTGGTGATCCCCCCCCCCCCCAGTAGTAGCCCCAGCTCTGCCAATTCCCCCCCCCCCCCCATCTCCCCGCCTCAGTAGTAGCCCCAAGCTCTGCTGATCCCCCCACTCAGTAGTAGCCCCAAGCTCTGCTGATCCCCCCCCCCCCCAGTAGTAGCCCCAGCTCTGCCAATTTCCCCCCCCCATCTCCCCGCTCAGTAGTAGCCCCAAGCTCTGCTGATCCCACTGCTCAGTAGTAGCCCCAAGCTCTGCTGACCCCCCCCCCCCCCCGCTCAGTAGTAGCCCCAAGCTCTGCTAATCCCCCCCCACTCAGTAGTAGCCCCAAGCTCTGCTGATCCCTCCCGCTCAGTAGTAGCCCCAAGCTCTGCTGATCCCTCCCGCTCAGTAGTAGCCCCAAGCTCTGCTGATCCCTCCCGCTCAGTAGTAGCCCCAAGCTCTGCTGATCCCCCCCTGCTCAGTAGTATCCCCAAGCTCTGCTGATCCCCCCCCCCCCGCTCAGTAGTAGCCCCAAGCTCTGCTGATCCCTCCCGCTCAGTAGTAGCCCCAAGCTCTGCTGATCCCCCGCTCAGTAGTAGCTCCAAGCTCTACTGATCCCCCACTCAGCAGTAGCCCCAAGCTCTACTGATCCCCCGCTCAGTAGTAGCCCCAAGCTCTGCTGATCCCCCGCTCAGTAGTAGCTCCAAGCTCTGCTGACCCCCCCAGTAGTAGCCCCGGCTCTGCCAATCCCCCCCCTCAGTAGAAGCCCCGGCTCTACCAATTCCCCCACTCAGTAGTAGCCC
Source organism: Lithobates septentrionalis (assembly GCA_037952835.1). Lineage (NCBI taxonomy): Eukaryota > Metazoa > Chordata > Amphibia > Anura > Ranidae > Lithobates > Lithobates septentrionalis. The sequence goes on along the minus strand of JBBDGP010004130.1, from coordinate 245,369 downwards.
CAGCTCTGCTGATCCCCCGTGCTCAGTATTAGCCCCAGTTCTGCTGATCCCCCCCCCTTTGCTCAGTAGTTGCCCCCCGCTCTACTGATCCCCCAAGCAGTAGTAGCCCCAGCTCTGCTGATCCCCAGCGCAGTAGTAACCCATAGCGCTGCTGATCCTCTGCTCAGTAGTAACCCCCAGTACTGCTGATTCTCTGGTTTGCTGATCCTTCTCTTCCTCTGGTCACCACTCACCTCTTGCTATATTATTCCAATGCTGCTCACCCCATGTGACATCTGCTAGTTTCTCCTGCTCCGGTCTCCCAGCTCTGCTGATCCTCTGCCACTCAGTCCTCTTGCTCCAGGCCCCGCTCACCTTCTGCCATTGTAACCCCCAGCTCTGTTGATTCCCCCACTCTGTAGTAACCCCCAGCTCTGCTGATCCTCTGGTTTGCTGATCCTCCTCTCTTTGGTCCCGACTCACCTCCCACTATATTGATCCCACGCTGTGCACATTAGCCATCTGCTAGTTTCTCTTGCTCCGGTCCCCCAGCTCTGCTGATCCTCCACCGCTCAGTCCTCTGTGGTCCCCACTCACCTTTCCACTATAGCATTTCCATCTTGCACACTACGTGTGCCGTCTGCTAGTTGCTATGCTTCAGTCCAGACCCCGCTCACCTTCCTGCTGCGACATCTGTAGACACTCCCACATATATACTCATGAACTGGAAGTGACTGCTGATGACGTCTTTCCAGTTCACTTGGTTTCCCAGTGCATCCTGGGATATTTCATACCTGCAATACCTCCAAAACAAAAGTGAAGGCGAAGCTGAATAAAAGCCCCTCAAAAGCTGCAGGTGGGGTTAGTGATTGTCATAGACATCTATAGAGGCTTTGCAGACAATTTGGAGCACCAAGAAAGCGACATGGTGATAGGTTTTGAAGAGAGGCAAACATAAACGTGTGAACAGGACTGTAAGGTGACCATTTTATTTAGTGACAGGAGCTTTGATTGGCATTCAGAGAGCTTTAAAAAATAAATGTAAAAAAAAAAAAAAAAAAGGAAGAAGGATAAAAATCAATCTATCCATCTTTTATCCTGTATTCCTCCTGAAAATTATCAGTGCACCTCCTGTGCCTAAGCACTCCTGTTAAGTGCCCCCCCCCCCCCCCCCATTTACACCTATGCAAATTTTATGCATCTTGGCAAACATTGCAAGAATGCACAACAAAAAGAATTGCTATGATTTCCTATGTTGGTTCACTTTCTCTTCCGTGCCTCTTGGAATATGTACCAGTAGTGGTTTTGGTGCAAAAATGCTCAGGTTTCGCCCCACGGACTTAGAAGAAAAGCAAAAGACACATGAAAAATGCATGTGCTGCTCACAGTTCTCCTTGATGGAGGGGAAGCTGTACCTGAGAACCTGCAATGCAAGGATCTCCGTGCTTCAGCCCAATTCTGAGGATTGGTGCCTCCTCCACCTCTCCTGCCAATCATCATGGGGGATCATCACCCAGCCGATCAGGGGGCCCAACGCTGACATGAGGAAGAAAAGCCCTGCTGCTCTACCAAAGTGGCCACCTCCGTACACAAACAGGCATGGTAGGTCAGTAAGGGCTCGTTTACACTTAAGGTGGATCGCATTTCAAAAGGGTATTTGACAGGCCCCGCTGGGAGGCATTATGTTGCATACTCACTGCCCTGTAAAGCCTGCACCACCGCATTGCAACCGTGTGCACTGCATAAGGTTGCGGTGCAGCCCCATCACTTGAATGGATCGTGCTTAGAGCCCAGTGCAATAGAGGGTAGAATTTGTAGGAAGAAAAAAGGTCATACAAGCTTGGATACCCAAGCTCCTACCTTCATAACTAATCTCCGTAAGTGGGGAGAAACGCGTCTGGAGGAGTGTGGCCTAGACGGAGCTGGGCTGAGGCTGCCGCTATTTGTGTGCCTCACAGGCCTGCACAGTGTGCGGTGATTGGGATACCTTTTCTGCCTACAAATGGCCTACAGTGCCTTGAAAATGTATTCATACCCCTTGAAATTTTCCACATTTTGTCATGTTATCACAATAAAATACATTTACGTTTTTGATTGTTTTATGCGATAGACCAACTCAAAGTGGCACATAATTGTGAAGTGGAAGGAAAATGATAAATGGTTTTCAACATTTTTGACAAATAAATGTGAAAAGTGTGGGGGGCATTTCTATTCAGCCCTTTTACTCCGATACCCCTAACTAAAATCTAGTGGGAACAAATTGCCATCAGAAGTCACCTAATTAGTAAATAGAGTCCACCTGTGTGTCATTTAATCTCAGTATAAATACAGCTGTTCTGTGAAGCCCTCAGAGGGCTTTTTTAGAGAACCTTAGTGAACAAACCGCTTAATGAAGGCCATGGAAAACACCAGACAGGTCAGGGATGACGTTGTGGAGAAGTTTAAAGTGGGGTTGGGTTATATAAAAAAAAAAAAAAAAAAAAAAAAAAAATTATATATATATATATATATATATATATATATATATATTATATATATATATATATATATATATATATATATATATATATATATATATATATATATATATATATATATATATATATATATATATATATATATATATATATATATATATATATATATATATATATATATATATATATATATATAGAGAGAGATAGAGAATATTATATATATATATATATATATATATATATATATCCCAAACTTTGAACATCTCACGGAGCACTGTTTCAATCCCTCATCCAAAAATGAAAAGGAGTATGTCACAACTGCAAACCTACCAAGACATGGCTGTCCACCTAAACTGACCTGCAAGGAGAGCATTCATCAGAGAAGAGCCAAGAGGTCCATGGTAACTCTGGAGGAGCTGCAGAGATCCACAGCTCAGGTGGGAGAATCTGTCCACAGGACAACTATTAGTCGTGTTCTCCACAAATCTGACCTTTATGGAAGCGTGACAAGAAGAAAGACATTGGTGAAAGAAAGTCATAAGAAGTCCCGTTGTCAGTTTGTGAGAAGCCATGTGGGGGACACAGCAAACATGTGGAAGAAGGAGCTCTGGTCAGTTGAGACCAAAATGTAACTTTTTGGCCTAAAAGTAAAACGCTATGTGTGGTGGAAAACTAACCCTGCACATCACCCTGAACACACCATCCCCACCGTGAAACATGGTGGTGGCAACATCATGGTGTGGGGATGCTTTTCTTCAGCAGGGACAGGGAAGCTGGTCAGAGTTGATGGGAAGATGGATGGAGCCAAATACAACAACCAAAAACCTGTTAGAGTCTACAAAAGACTTGAGACTGGGGCGAAGGTTCACCTTCCAGCAGGACAACGACCCTAAACATACAGCCAGAGCTACAATGGGATGGTTTAGATCAAAGAATATTCATGTGTTAGAATGGCCCAGTCACAGTCCAGACCTAAATCCAATTGAGAATCTGTAGCAAGACTGGAAAAATTGCTGTTCACAGACGCTCTCCATCCAATCTGACAGAGCTTGAGATATTCTACAAAAGAAGAATGGGCAGAAATGTCCCTCTCTAGATGTGCAAAGCTGGTAGAGACATCCCCAAAAAGACTTGCAGAGAAAGGCGGTTGTACAAAGTATCGACTCAAGGGGGCGCTATACAAAAGCCCCCCACACTTTTCATTGGTTTGTAAAACCTTTTGAAAACCATTTATCATTTTCCTTCCACTTCACAATTATGTGCCACTTTGTGTTGGTCTATCAAATAAAATACATCTACGTTGCAACATGACAAAATGTAGAAAATATCAAGGGGTATGAATACTTTTGGAAGGCACTGTAGAGTCAGGATGGATTCCTCACCCAGCCTGCACCCACAGACTCACCGGGGACACAAATGCAAGTTAGGAGCTGCGGCCTTACATCGACTTTCCAGATCTGCATGCTTGCCCCTGCTAGGTGTCTCAATGGACTAAGGCCTGAGGCAGCCAGGAAAGTGGTGGGTTCAGGGAGGTGAGCAAGGGGTCTTCCAGGTTCTAGCTTTATTACAAATCGGCTACTTAACATAACCTGACTTTTGTATGCAATTACATAAACCACAAATTTTCTGTAAAAAATAAAAGCTTATTAAAAACAGAGCAAGCACAGGCAGCAACGCATTCCGAGTATCGGGTTCAAAGCATAGGGTCAAATTAAGAAAAAAAAAAAGTTAGTAGCTCATAAAAAGGCAGAACTTTAATAACACCATGGAAATAATAATAGGGTTTAATTATCGTCGGTGAAAGATTCTCATTTATCCAGGTCATGGTATAGCTCAGCCATTCCCAATCAGGATTCCGTGGAACCCCTAGGCTTCCTCCAGGGGGGGCTAGGGGTTCCTTGAGCTGTCCCCACCTGACCACTGACCCCCCAATCTGATGCTGTCACCATAGTTCCAGGTCCAACACCACTTGGCAGAGCCGGGGTATGACTGCAAGGGTATCATTCTGGCCACCTCTGCAAGGTGGCTTGTCAAGTCGCACCGGTTTGAACGGGAGCAAAAAAATAAAAATTAAAAAAAAAAGTACACAAGTGTTTTTTAAATCAATGGGCACAAGTAAAAAAAATTAATAAAATGCACTCAATGGGGGGTGGAGTAAAAAAAAAAAAAAAAAAAAAAAAAAAAAAAAAAAGGAGAAGAGAAAAAAGGAGAAAACTGAAAAAGTAAAGAAAGAAAAAGAAAAAAAAAAAAAAAAAAAAAAAAAAAAAAAAGGAGAAGAGAAAAAAGGAGAAAACTGAAAAAGTAAAGAAAGAAAAAGAAAAAAAAAAAAAAAAAAACCGAACACAAGTGAAATTCTCGATACATTTTAACAAAGTTGTCAAGTACAATGTATCCCATTGTTTACAGTCCTATTTTCGGGAGACACAGCGCACTGCGTGGGAGACATCAGCGGAGTGCAGGAAAAGGTGTGGTGGGGGCAATCTTTTTTTATACTTCGAGGTTCTTAAAACTTATAAAAATTTATATCAAAATAGATATATCGTAAAAGCATAAAAAGCTAAAAAGAAATAAAAAAAATGAAAGATTGATTTGTATTCCCACGCAGCGAAACGTTTAATTCCTCTCGCCGGTAGGAAAGAAAACCCTAACGACTGTACAGGAATGAGATCAGCGTGTTTTTTGAAGCCTCTGCAAGCCGCCGTTTGTACGATTATGGAAATCTAATACATTCAGAAATGGGAATCCATTTGTAAACAAAGCCTGGAGCCGGTTCAGCAGGTTTCACTGTAACAATCAGAAATGCCACGCTGACTCCGTACAAGTCACTACAAGGCAGGGAGGCCGCACCGCCAGGAGACTGACTGACAGCAACCTCTTCAAGGGGGAACTCCGGGCGTAGGGAAATGAGGTCTTGTAATTGAGATTTCTGAAAGGCTGCTTTTTAAATTTTTTAAAATTTTGGATAAGAATGTGGAAGAGTTAAAATGCTCTCTGGCTGACTTCCCAAACTGATAAAAAAAAAAAAAAAAAAAAAAAAAAAATTATAAATACACGGAAATAAATCTGGAAAAATAAAAAAAAATAAAAATCTACAAATAAGATAAAATAATATTTTTGTTCCAAAATAGATCTTAATTTTTCACATACATATACACACAAATAATTTAATTTCCTAGGTATGTTAGTGTTATGATTAATCAATCATGTGAAAATAAATTTGGAAAAATAAAAAAAATGTAAATCTATTATTTGAAAGAATATATAAAAATATTATTAGCATTAATAACTTGGAAAAATAAAATTAAAAACTGTAAATATAAAAATAGTATTAGCATTAATAAATTTGGAAAAATAAAAAAATATTATAAAAAAAAATGCAAATCTATTTGGAGCAAAAAAAAATATATATATAATAGTATTATTATTATTAATATTTGTATATTATTATTTTTAGGTCTGTTTGTGATCCTATTAGCTAAGGTTTTTTCCAGCACCTCCTGTTCTTGTGTCCGCCATAAAAGAAATATGGAGTCCATTTGTCACGAGACAGGAAGTCCTTTTATAATTCGCATGTGGATGAGGTGTAAGGAGGAACTAGAAAAAGGCAAAAATCTTGTAAGTAGATTTAAAGTTCTCAATGGAGTAGGGAAGCACTAGAAGCTCTAGGAGGTTTGCATTGTCTTTTATATAAAAACCCTCCCAATAAGTATACTTCGAAATGCAGCTTTCTGCTACAGAATCTTATTTAAAACAGAATATATGCGACTTTCCACTGCAGATTACTTAGCACATGCAGCATGAACATAAGTTCAAGTGATTTCCGGCGTGTCCCATCCAACGCCATGATCTTGTGTCAGAGGTGACAGATTCCTTCTTTAGTCATCCGGCAGTGTCAGATGTTTACTCTCCTCACATGGGAAGGATCTTCTCTACCAGCAGATGGGACAGTCCCTGTCTGATCCCACCTGACCAGATCATTCAAACAGCCACAGGAACCAGGACCCCCCCCCCTCTACACTTCCTCCGCCACATGCCAGCCATTCCACCAAAGTCAGCTACAAACTACTGCCATATGACAGAGTCAAGTTACCCTCCTGATTGTGGAACTTCCCCATCCCCCATTGCAATTATACTATGGGAGGGGGGTGGCATTAACTAAAGGCATATTTACGTAAAAAAAAAAAAAAAAAAAAAAAAAACTCAATTAGAAGCTATTTTAAGCCGTTGTTGTAGTAACATTTATCGTTAACTGTAATGAACTCTAAAAATAAAAACATAAAAAGTTTAGCCATTACACGTATCCCCCTTCCCCCACCACTTTCCTTCCAGAGCTAACAAAACTAAAAGACAACTGGAAAGATGAACAGCGAAGCGCAGTCACTGTGCATAACGACTAGAACTGGAAGCCCACATACAGTACACCTATGGTGGGGGGAAAATCGCTTCTAGCAGGTAGATCTTCAGGGGAACCTTTGTGCGCACTCCCTCTAGGTACCCTGCAGACCATAGGGTTAAAAAGTTTGCCACACACATCACAATCTGACAACTATCTTTAGGTTTATCAAGTTTCCTTCCACCTTCTTGTCTTTGAATTTCAAATCCCTCTCTGCTCTCCTTCTACCATGTCTTTGAATTTTATAACCCTCTATGCTCCCTTTCCACCTTCTTGCCTTTGAATCTCAAATTCCTCAACGCCAAGGGTCTTCAAACTATGGCCCTCCAGTTGTTCAGGAACTACAATTCCCATAATGCCTTGTCATGTCTGAATGGCACAGTTTTACAATGCCTCATGGAACATGTAGTTTCGCAACAGCTGGAGGGCCATAGTTTGAAGATCCCTGCTCTACGCTCTCCTTCCACCTTCTTGCTTTCCAATTTCATATCCCTCTGCGCCAGTGATGGCGACCTTTGGAACCCCAGATGTTTTGGAACTACATTTCCCTCGATACTCAACTACACTGCAGAGTGCATGGGCATCATGGGAAATGTAGTTTCAAAACATCTGGGGGCGCCAAGGTTCACCATCACTGCTCTATGCTCTCCTTCCACCTTCTTGCCTTTGAATCTCAAATCCCTCTACATTTCTACAATCTCCTTCCACCTTCTTGCTTTCCAATTTCATATCCCTCTACGCCAGTGATGGCGACCTCTGGAACTCCAGATGTTTTGGAACTACATTTCGCTTCATACTCAACTACACTGCAGAGTGCATGAGCATCATGGGAAATGTAGCTTCAAAACATCTGGAGTTCCAAAGGTCGCCATCACTGGCGTAGAGGGATATGAAATTGGAAAGCAAGAAGGTGGAAGGAGAGCGTAGAGGGATTTGAGATTCAAAAGGCAAGAAGGTGGAAGGAGAGCATAGAGCAGTGATGGTGAACCTTGGCACCCCAGATGTTTTGAAACTACATTTCCCATGATGCTCAGGCACTCTGCAGTGTAGTTGAGTATCAAGGGAAATGTAGTCCCAAAACATCCAGGGTTCCAAGGTTCACCATCACTGCTCTATGCTCTCCTTCCACCTTCTTGCCTTTGAATCTCGTATCCCTCTCTGCTCTCCTTCTACCTTCTAGTCTTTGAATTTAGTATCCCTCCACGTTCTTCTTTCACCTTCTTGCCTTTGAATCTTGTATCTCTCTATACTTTCCACCTTCGCGCCTTTGAATTTTGTAACCCTCTATTGCTCTCTTTCTAGTCATTGAATATCATATCCCTCGCTCTCCTTCCACCTTTTCGTCTTTGAATTTGATATCGCTCTATACCAGTGATGGCGAACCTTGGCACCCCAGATGTTTTGGAACTACATTTCCCATGATGCTCCACTACACTGCAGAGTGCATGAGCATCATGGGAAATGTAGTTCCAAAACATCTGGGGTGCCAAGGTTCGCCATCACTGCTCTATACTCTCCTTCCATATTCTTGCCTTTAAATCTCGTATCCCTCTGTGCTCTCCTTCCACCCTCTGGCTTTTCAAGGTCACATACCTCTATGCGCTCTTTCACTTTCTGGTCATTGAATTTCTTATCCTTTATGCTCTCCTTACACCTTCTTGCCTTTGAATTTAGTATCCCTCTATGTTCTTTTGCCTTCTTGCCTTTGAATTTAGTATCCCTCTATGTTCTTTTGCCTTCTTGCCTTTGAATTTTCGTAACTCACTATGCTCCCCTTCCACCTTCCTGCCTTTGAACATTGTATCCCTCTATGCTCTCTACTGAACATTTTTCAGAAGCTTTGGCGAAGATGTGACCGAACCTCAATGGAAATTCTTCATCAGAATGAACAGCACCGGCGTGTATTCTTCAACATTTTCTGCGGTTCATTTGATAGACATTTCCAGATTATTTGCCCTTTGAACAGTCCGCTACATTGTACGCTAAAAATACCATTAGACTTTTTTGCAACAAAACCGCGCCGCTTGTAAAAAGCCCAATAAAAGCGCCTGGCTTTGCGCTCATTAGGTCATTTCTGATCTCAGACTCAGAGATAACGAGCACCTCTGGCAGTCGCAGAGGCTTGTTATTGTTGAAGGGTGGACAGATCTCCCCAACTGTCACCTGCAGGAAAACCCATCTACCCAGCAAAGGGCCCTTTCAGATTATTAAGCTAGAAGCTAACTGGCAATTTGTTGCAGCATCGAGCACCCTTACATGAGAAAAGACATGCAAGTATTTGGCGGTTGACCACTGAGCATAGCCCGGTACCAGTAAGTGCTAACTGATGAAAGTTTTATGCTCCTTCACCCTTGTTCTGGGTGTTATCGTATGCAGCTTAACGTGTGTCATTGCGTGAGTTAGTGTGTTTTATTAATGCAGACTATTTCATTTGACTGGGCTGTTAATGCACCTAAAGCCTGACAGGCACCCCTTTTTTTTTTCAATGCACCCCACTACACACATACAGTAGGGTTCCTATCCAAGTATACGGTGCAATGTAACACATTGCACGTAGGGATGCCATTCAATATCGGCACCACACGGGCCATTGCAGTAATGAGTGGTTAAATGAGTGATTTACCATGTTACTGTAACACACAAATGTAAAGCCGGCCTTAATGCCCATAGAGTTGCCCAAGAGTAGCCAAAAAAGGGTAGAATTTTGTACAAACCCTCATATGCAATTTTTGTTCAGACCATGCAATTTGTATTCAATTTTGCTAGAAAACCAAGAGGATCAAAAAATGTCTGCATTAACCATTTTGAAAAAAAAAAAAAAAACCCGACTGTCCCGAAAACAACCGGTTTCAAATTTCAAAAGTCAGTATGGCCAGCTTTAGTCCAGATTGGAAGCCCCTACTGGTATGGATTTACAGACTGCTGTAGCTATGATCCTAACAGCCGAGATAAATTCCATCTACCTTCATGAACTGTTTGTTTAAAGGGGTTTCACAGTCTGCTGATGATAAAGAGGAGATGGGAAGTGAAAACAAACAGCAGTCATGGTGCCTAAATAAATAAAAAGGAAACTCATTAGGAGAATAGGCTGCTAATCGATTGCAGTGTTTCCGAAATGTTGCAAGCAAGAACGGTCTCACAGAAAAAAAAAAAAAAAAAAAAAAAATAATGGGATCCTCCAGCTTGTCCTTCATTCAAGACCGAGCTATGTGATTACATCTACTGTGAATTGATTGGCATCATAGAATGTCTATACGTAGGTGGGTGAAAGCCAGTGCTGGATCCCAAGACGGGTCATAATACTGTATTACAGCATTGTAGAAGTTATAGTTAAGAAGTCTGCTCTAAGGGACCTTGGATAAAGCAATAAAATTTATTGAGGATGAACAAATCCGTTCAAAAATAAAAAATAATTTGCTTAACTTTTACTGTGAGAATGCACACATTTAAGGAGGTCATAAGGAGGTCTCCTTCAGGGTTTACAAAATCCGAAAGGCAGTCTAGAACTGCTTATTTTAGGACAATATTCTCATGAAATATATCAAAGGACTCCCAGTACCAAACAGAAGACGGAGAGGGAGCCAAAAGGGTGGTATGCCATGCCAACCCTTCCTGGCCTATCTTTTTGGGCTTCCAACTAAAGTCGATTGCCCATCCTTAGTATTTTACGAAGGATAGAGGTTACAAGATGACCCCTTTGGAGGTTTAGAAAATATGAATGTCAGTCTAGAACTGGTTGTTGGACAATATTCCTGTGCCAAACAGAATAAGATTCCCAGTACACACCACCATTTTGATTCCCGCTCTCCTCTGTCTCAGAGGAGAGCGGAAGTCAAAAGGGCGGTGGGCCAAGTCTACTCATTTTGGCCTATCATCCTAGGCTGATGTGGTGGGTTGCTGTGGTGTGCCATACCTACCTTTCTTGGTGGATCGGCTTGGGCTTCCAACTAAAGCCTATTGTCTAGCCTTAGTCACAAAACGCCCCCTTCTTCAGGATTTAGAAGATAGAAAAGGCAGTCCAGAACTGCTTAGTGTATGACAAGATTCTTGTGGAAAACAAGACAGGATTCCCAGGGCAGAGAGAAGAGATATCATAGTGAAGCAGAATTCACCAAGCGTTGGATTAGGGAGACAAAAGGCTGGTGCGCCATGTCTGCCCTTCGTCTTGTGCTTCCAACTAAAGTCGAATTGCCTATCCTTTAGGATAGAGGTCATAACAGGCCCCCTTTTCCTGGGTTTAGAAGATAGGAAAGGCAATCTTAGAACTGCCTAGTGTTGGAACAATATTCCCATGAAAATATTAGGATTACCAGTACAAACAGGTGACGGGGAGGAGAGAGGGAGTCAAAAGTGTGGTATGCCATGTCTACCCTTCTTGGCCCATTGCCTTGGGCTTCCAACTAAAATGGATGCCCTATCCTTCGCATTATAATAAAGGATAGAGGCCACAAGGTGTCCCCTTCTTCGTAGTTTAGAAGATAGGACAGGTAGTCTAGAACTGTGTGATGTAGGACAAAATTCCTACACCAAACAGGATAGGATTTGCAGTGCAAACAGATGGCAGAGGCGATAGAGGGAGTCAAAAGGGGGTAGTATGCCATGCTTACCTTTCTGAGCCCATCGCCTTGGCCTTCCAACTAAAAGTTAAATTGCCCATGCTTAGTATTATACTAAGGACTGTGGTCACAAGATGCCCCCTCCTCAGGGTTTAGAGAGGGTCTCCAATCTTTTCAGTCTGAGGGCCACATTATTTTTTAAATATATTCAGGGATCCAAACAAAAATAAAATCAATTTTTAAACAACTAAATACAATTTAAATAAACAAACGCCAAGAAATATCTTCATATCAGAAGTTCACCCATCACATCAAAGTCCCCTTTCTCCTCTTACAGGGTCCCGATCAGAGTTCATCCATATAAAAAAAAAAAAAAAAAAAAAAAAAAAAAAAAAACACATAGTGCCCCTTACATCAGGGTGGCCATCAGAGTTCCTCCATACAGCATAGCACCCCCTTACATCAGGGTCACCATCGGAAGCAGACCAACTGATCAGAATTCTCAGTCAGTGCACCAAAGCTGAGGTTACACTAGCTGTAGGCTGGATAAAATCTTATTGCGGGCTGAATGTGGCCCAAAGGCCATTGTTTGAAGACCCCAGGTTTAGAGGTTAGGAACGGCAGTCTAGAACTAGATTTGCATGGAAAACAGGATTGGATTCCCAGTACAAAGAGATGAAAGAGGAAGGGCAGTATGCCATGCCTACCCTTCATGGCTCATCGTCTTGGGCTTCCAACTAAAGACGATTACAAACAAGTGAACATATCCTGATATGACTTTTTAAACAATGTGAACTCATACAACTATCCATAGCAACACAAAGTACAAACTGCAAATATAAAACAAGCAGCTGAAACAAAATGTGAGCTTGAGAGTTGACCTGCAGGTGACGGGGACAAGGATTGCACGCAAGACTTTGTATTCTTGAAATTCTTTGCACCAGAAGAGACATTGGATAGTCTGGTAAAACTGGCTTCCATTTAAAAAATAATAATAACGACCCCCAAGGGGAAAGAAAAAAAATCTCCTTCCAGGTCTTAAGTGTCAGAAGCCGGATGCGATTTTCCAGGTATAAAATCTCCTATTCTCATTCCAATATACACATCGTGGGTTAAAGTTACAAATAGCACCCTGCGCTGCTATGCAAGGCTCTAGTGCCCCATGGCGTGGTGTGCTCCACTCAACATAATCTATGTTAAAAGGGAATTTGTAAATTTTTGCCATTTTCTTTGTTTATCTCAAACACAGATCAGCCCCGGCTGCAGCTTCTCACCTTGTGACTCACTAGAAAGTTACATTGTACAGTCTGAGTGATCACTGGGGAAGGTGGCGATTACATTTTCCCTGTGCCGAGTTCCCGGGTCTGTACACCTGCTGTGTCCATTATGAGGCGTTCTCACCTTCCCTTTGCCAAGTTCCCAGCTCTGTACACCTGCTGTGTCCATTATGAGGGGTTTGCTGAGTTCCCAGGTCTGTACACTGGCTGCGCCCATAACGAGGGGTTCCCACCATCCCTGTGCTGAGTTCCCGGGTCTGTACACCTGCTGTGCCCATTATGAGGGGTTTGCTGAGTTCCCAGGTCTGTACACTGGCTGCGCCCATAACAAGGGATTCCCACCATCCCTGTACTGAGTTCCCGGGTCTGTACACCTGCTGTGCCCATTATGAGGGGTTCCCACCATCCCTGTGCTGAGTTCCCGGGTCTATACACCTGCTGTGCCCATTATGAGGGGTTCCCACCATCCCTGTGCTGAGTTCCCGGGTCTGTACACCTGCTGTGCCCATAACGAGGGGTTCCCACCATCCCTGTGCTGAGTTCCCGGGTCTATACACCTGCTGTGCCCATTATGAGGGGTTCCCACCATCCCTGTGCTGAGTTCACGGGTCTGTACACCTGCTGTGCCCATAACGAGGGGTTCCCACCATCCCTGTGCTGAGTTCCCGGGTCTGTACACCTGCTGTGCCCATTATGAGGGGTTTGCTGAGTTCCCAGGTCTGTACACTGGCTGCGCCCATAACAAGGGATTCCCACCATCCCTGTACTGAGTTCCCGGGTCTGTACACCTGCTGTGCCCATTATGAGGGGTTCCCACTGTGCAAGGCCAGGGTCCCAGGTCTGCACATCTACCATTATAAAAAAAAAAAAAAAAAAAAAAAAAAAAAGGGGCTCCAACCATCCATACAGGATTATTATTTTTTTTATATTATGGAGACTGTAACTGGAGGAACTGGGAACACTAAGGCATGTAGAGTCAACCAAAACTACCAGGTGGGCAGGAGCAGAGCCTAGAATTATAAAGGATAACGGGGAGGTTTGGCTGTTGGGCTACGCCTAACAGGTTCTAATTGGTATTATAACTGTACCTTTAGGTGGACTGGCCCTTTAATCTCAGTCAATAAGAAAGGAGGCTATAGTGGGCTATGCATGTTGCAATTTTTTAGTAAATGTAATATAAATACATTAAAGAAAATAAATAATAATAATATCACACTGATGAAAACTTGAGCGCTTCAATACAGGTATTTTAAAGCTCTATAATAAAAAAATGGGAAAAACAAATTACATTTTTCTGTTGGGTTCAACTGGGGCAATTTCTAACACATCGCCTTGTGGTAGATTGAAATCAATGTTTTACAATTACATCATACGTTGTTTTATGGTTTCAACCAAAGATATACAACCATCTCTAGGGTGCCGTAATCTCCCGATTCCACTCACCATTTAAAAGCATAATCCCAGCCAGCCATTCAAGTCTACCCTAGCAGGTAATTACAAACCATCTGAAATTGGAAGTGCCCATGGAGATTAATCAACTTGCTGAGAAATGTAATAGTATACAACAGAAGCATGGTAGGCTAATGCCGGCCATACACGGTTCGCATTTCGTAAGAATTTTCTTTCGAAAATCGTATGAAAGAATTTTCGTATGAATTTCGCATCATTAGTGGGCTGCAACAACGGCCAATTTTCGTGCGGCAATCGAATTTGAGGAATCGGACATGTTGTAAATTTTCCGAAAAACGAACGATTTTCTAATCAATGATGGGAGAATCGTGCGAGAAATGTAATAAGAAAAGAAAATTTATGGAGAGAAAAGAAGATTCCCGGCCAAGAAAATTCTTTTCTGTAGCAATATGAGGTGAAATTGAAGGCTTGGTCGGCCGAATTTCGAAAATCAATGGTGGCATCATCGGATCACAAAAAAAAACGAAATTTCTTATTTTGAAAAGAAAATTCGTTCGAAATTCGACCGTGTATGGCCTGCTTAAGTTTGGCAGGCCAAGCTCGTCAAACTGAGAAAGTTGCTTGTAAAATTACCTTTAAGTGCACCTACAATGATAATATAGAACTAGGTTAGTATTTAAACATAAAAGACAGGTTCCCTTTAAGGTTCCTGCATAGTTACACCTGTAGGAGGCCATTAAGCGCCTATTGACTTGTCCCCGGCTCATGACCTCAGGGATGGGAAGAACTTGCTTTACCTGGTTGCCCCTCCCGCCAACTCAAGAGAACTAGAATGGGATTATGTGGGCCCTGCAGCACCAGAGGTGATAAAGCAGGACTTTCACTAGAAGCACTCAGACAAGTCCCCAGTGTTTGTGGAACTTTGTTTGCACTCCAATGCCTGGCTGATCTGGAGAAGACTCAAAAGATGGTGTCACACCTAGAGAAAAAAGGCCAGTAGGGGAAACCTGGAGATGGCCAAAAATGAGGTATGGCAACAACCCGTCCTACAGAGGACATTCGGCCAAAATGGTTTTAGGGAAGGGTAAAAACCTAGGTTGGGTTTTCATTGCAAAGCTCCATGTCAGCTTACTTTTCCATTTATCAATTGCCTTAAAGCTATGTATTTCTGCCCAACTTTAGATGCTCACATAGCTTGGAGCTGGACCACACTTGAGGGCACCTATGCCTTGCTACAACGCAGTCTTCTGCTTTAATACTACAACGCAGTCTATTGCTTTTATACTACATAGTCAAACCAATGGTTGCATTTCTCATTGCTAGCTACCAATAGAGAGAGTATTAACTATTTCACCATTTCTATTTGTTTTTTCGGCAGGATTTCCACCTTGAAGGAAACTGGTGTCACCGGTACAAAAAGAAAAAAAGGATTCTAGCCTTTCCCATTGTACTAAACAAGTGTTTGTTACTCACAACAAAAATGGCAGGTGCCATTCATGGCTCCACCAGGTCCTCTTACATGACAAACCGATAGGAGTGCCGACAAGGACAAAATTTTATCTCAGCTCAAAACATCCAGTAGGGAAAGGAAGTCCTAAAAGTCACACATCACAGTAAAGCCCTGTTAGGAGGTGTACGACAGCCTCAGCCCGGGCTCCAACCAGGCCACCTCCAATGCGTTTCACTCTGGAGATAAACACGTTGGAGCCCGGGCTGAGGCGGTCATACACCACCTCATAGGGCTTTGCTGTGATGTGTGACTTTTAGAATTTCACTTCCCTTCAAAAGTGTTTTTTTTTTTTTTTTTTTTTTTTACATGGCTCTACTTGAAATAACCAAATGGAAATTGGACCAGCCACTTCAACGAATAGGATTTTGATTTTCCTCAACTGGTGCTCAAAGACTGAAGCTTGTCCTCCAATACAACATCAAACAACGTTCATCTTCACGTTTATGCTATGGACACAGGATGGCGCATGACGACACCTCCATCGCTAGCAAAACCTTGAAGAACCAATAGCGTTAACGTGGCTCAAACTTTGAAAAACCAATGGCAATTGGTTTAGGCATTTCATCTAATCTGTTCTCGATTATCCTCAACTGGTGCTCAAAGACTGGAGCTTGTCCCCCAATCAGACAGACAAGGTTCATCTTCATGTTGATTCTATGAACTCAAAAGGGCATATATGTCGACACCTCCAGAGTGGGCTTAATTTGGAAGAACCAATAGTGATTGGATTAGGCTTTTAAACAAATCTGATCTCAGTATTCCTCATCTGGCAGCCATAAACGTGAGCTTCTTACCCAAGCCCATCTTGGACAACATTCATCTTCACTTTATGCTATGGACACAGGGTGGCGTATGTTGACACCTCCAGTGCTGGCCCAGCCTGGATTGGATAAGGCATTTCTACTAATCTCATCTCAGTTGCCCTCAACTGGCACCAGGCAGGTGCAGTCTGTTTTCTCCACTGAAGGTGATGCTCGACCAGAGTGATACTGCAGGAGGAGAGGAAGTCAAGAGAAAACTATTTTTTTCTATGGTTTCCTCGGTCCCCTGGAGCAGCATTCCAATTGGCTATGCTACATCCAGGTGACCCTGGTGGCCAGCAGAGTGTTTTTAAGTCCTTGCCCCAGGTTTTGGCATGTTTGTAAAGTGGCTAGAGTAAGGAGAACTCATCCGCCTGTCAGGGACAGTACTAGTGGTAGCATAGCAACCAACTGTCCCCGATTTGGAGTAATGTCCCTCATTTTGGTCCAATTTATATAGGTTGTATTAAAAAAAAAAAAAATGCAAGAGAGAGAGAGAGAGAGAGAGAGAGAGAGAGAGAGAGAGAGAGAGAGAGAGAGAGAGAGAGAGAGAGAGAGAGAGAGAGAGAGAAGAGAGAGAGAGAGAGAGAGAGAGAGAGAGAGAGAGAGAGAGAGAGAGAGAGAGAGAGAGAGAGAGGAGAGAGAGAGAGAGAGAGAGAGAGAGAGACCCCCACACCCCATGCACTTGCGGGTTTAACCCCAATCTTGTTATTTTGTACAATTCTCCTTTAAAAAAGGGGGTATGGCAAGGAGGTGTGTCCTATGCCTGAACACTTTTTGCCGATAGGTTCCAAACAACTGGCCACTTCCCCCGCCTATAACTGGCCTTCACAGTCAAGGAGCACACGTAAGGGCAACTGATGCAAAACAAAAATCGAAGAAAATTCCCTATTTAACTCATTGTCTTTTCTAACTGTTCGCGTTAAAAAACAGGGGTTTAATTATCACACATTTGCAAATACATGTGCAAGCTGCACAGCCAATCGAAGGCACCCCGGTATTATATGAAGTCCTGATTCTTGCAAGTTTAGGAGAGCCTCCATAGTAGAAGCACTGCATTCTAATGGATAGAGGGCAGGTGAGCCTGGAGGTAGCCTGTCCCACCCTAAAAAAGACACAGGGGCGAACTGAAAACCAAACACAAAAAGGTTCCAAAAAAGTAGGGAATGATCAGGGCCTATGCCTACTTTTGGATTGGACCGGCCACGCCACACACTACTTCCCTTGGTAAGCGATCTCTTCAGCTCGGGCCTACCACCGATGACCCAGACGGGTGTCCCACCAGGCTGTTTCACTGTTCTACTAGTACATTGCATTCTGCGCATTCCCGGCCTCAGCTTAGTTACTGCCGCTGCACCTACTCACCATAGACATGAACTTGCCACCCAATCCCCTATCAGACATCTGGGTTCAACGCGACACCTCCAGCGCTGGCTCAACATGGAAGAACCAATAGCGATTGATCAGGCATTTCAAACTAATTTTATTTTGGATGTCCTCATCTGGCTTTTTATAGCCATGAGCTCATCATCCAATCCCGTATCAGAGAACGTTCGTTTCACATCTGCACCCAACTTTGTTCTACAGAAAACCTTCAACTTAAGTCCCTTAACCACCGGGAGGGCCACAGGTGGCCCATAAAAACCCCGGTTTGACATGCATGCTCTAACAGGCCACCTGAGATCAGACAGCATGGCCTTTTCCCCTTCAGCCAGCTTTACCAGTCACTCCTTTAAAAATCAGCTCAGCTTGCACTTCAGATCAATCGTCCCTTTAAAATCATCGTCCTATCTAATTAAATCCAAAAGTAACCGCACGAACTGTGTCACGATGTGCAAGCTCCCCTCTGGCAGCGACAGACCGAACACAACTTCCAAGTTCTGACTTTTTTTTTTTTAAGCCCTCAGCAAAAATTTCCCATGATGAAAGCAAAAGAATTACAGAGACCCTTTAATTATGAAGACCGTTTGTTTTCTGATTCAAGCCTGACACACGCTGAAGAATATGTAACCCTTTCATCTCCGGGACGTTCATGTGCAGGACAGCCATCGCAGGAGGTTTTCCTCTTCTGCGGCGCGCACGCGTTCTCACTCAAAGTAACGGAATTAACCGCCCACTTGTTCCCGCTGGGTAGACCTGAAAAGGCTGAGGCCAAAACAGCCATATTGCTTTGTAAAATCGGCAAAACGGCAGGAGACAGGGGCTCTTAGGTCTCCAGCAGAGGCACTCGATTTGAAGCCATATTGTCGGCTGTAAAACAGAGCGCCAGTAGCCGTCCCCGCCCTGCCCAACGCAAAGAAACGGGGGCTTGTAAAAGCATTTCGCATGGCAAAGCTCGGTAGGGGAAAACTGCATCTCTTTTCAGAGGGGCTTTCTAATTGTGGCTGGCATTAAAAACAGAGCTGAATGGAAAAATAAGACACCGGCTGAGCCGGTCAACAGCGGCGGCGGCCACCCAGTGTGCCTTATTCACTGGCGGGTAAATAATTCTCACAATGTATTAGGATCACGCACAAAAGCAACAAAAAAAACTGTTATTACATTATAGCCTTGTTTATTATATATTGTGAAATTTGTATTGAAACACGTCTAACGACTCCATTGAGGATAAAAAATTGCCGAGTTCGCGACATGCATCCGATATTCGACCACGAGACAATATTAACCAGATATTAAACCGCGAGTTGCACCTGAAGGTTAAGGTCATTAAAAAGTGTATTCAAAGCCCAAGCTCTCAATGGGAGTATTGTCACCAAGACTAAAAGTGATGGGAAGATCGTTGACCAGAACAAGAATAGGAGTAAAAATCTTCATATAAATTTCAAAAGAAAAAAAAAATACTTTGGCTTTAGATATTTTAAATAACATAACATTTTGGAACAATAAAAAAGGCCAAACAAGGTCGTATTTCACCCAAAAGTTGAGAAACGAGAATGGTAGTCTTTCCGCTCTAGGCAGGGAGCAGGGGCACACCAGTGGAAATGGATTTCCAACCTGTTGGTGGCAAGATAATGCTCAGGCGATGGTGACTTTTGGAGTATAGTTTTAGGTACAGATGAGGAACTAAAAGGAATTGTCCATTGCTACCAGGAATGAACTTCGAAGTTCACCTCCATTAACATCAAATGCATTTCACAAAAGGTTATTTCGATTTTACTGAAATCAACTTTAGCAAAATGAATTGGAGTCAATTGGGGTGGCCGATTTCAAGGAATTTTTAAAAGTTTCACCTCTCATCCCTCCTGGAAGTGTACCGAGGCGCGCCTAGTACAAATGTTTTATCACTTTTGGAAATGTATTGGTTAAGAGCATCATTGACAGCCAGCCCTAGAGCAGTGGCAGCCAACCTTGGCCCCTAAGCAAACTCCCTAGAGCAGTGGTTGCCAACCTTTGCCCTTAAGAAGCTGCCCTAGAGCAGTGGTTTGCCAACCTTGGCCCTTAAGAAGCTGCCCTAGAGCAGTGGTTGCCAACCTTGGCCCTTAAGAAGCTGCCCTAGAGCAGTGGTTGCCAACCTTGGCCCTTAAGAAGCTGCCCTAGAGCAATGGTTTGCCAACCTCGGCCCTTAAGAAGCTGCTTTAGAGCAATGGTTTGCCAACCTCGGCCCTTAAGAAGCTGCTCTAGAGCAATGGTTTGCCAACCTCGGCCCTTAAGGAAACTCCCTAGAGCGGTGGTTGCCAACCTCCAGCCTTAAATAGATACACTAGAGCAATCGTTCCCAACCGCAGTCCTAAGCAAACCCAACAAATGAGGTTTTGGGAATTTCCCTAGTTGTCAAATACCAAGCCACTGATAATGATTTAAAAGCCACTTTGTAAGGTGAATGAAATCCTGAAAACATGACCTGTTGGGGGGCACTTGAGGACTGAAGTTTAGGAACTGCAGCACCAAAAAGGAACCTAAAATTAAGGCTTGGTAGGGATTAGAATCTCCCAACAGCATTGAGAGCCTGACCTCTTATCCCCATCACTGAAAACAAAGCGATGGCAGATACCACTCATTTCTAGTGCCAGTTTTAGCGTGGGGGCAGAAATGTAGCACCCCTGGGGAGGATACCCCCTGCCTAAATTTAAAAAAAAAGAAAAAAAAAAATAGATATAGATTTAGATATCTCTCTCTCCCGCTTTCATCTGCAGCTTGACTCAATTGGTACCAGAAGCTTGACAGGAGACAACTCTGCCATCTAACTCCAAGGTGGACCACTTCGCACCACCAATGTTTTTGTGCTTCTTCTGACCATATTCGCCCAATGATGCGTCAAATCAGGAGAGGCGTCCCCCCTGCCCTGGAGCAACCTCCAAAATTTAATATTTTTTCTAAAAATGCAACACCACTTAACATTTACTGAGTCCTACAAAAGGTTCCAAGTACAGCTAGACCTGGTGAAAGTTCTCATTACAGAAAAGCCAACACATTTTTATTTATTTTTTTAACACCTAGAATCACTTACACAGAATCTCTATCCAAAAAAAGAGAGTCAAAGTCTTTAAGGCAGGACAACAAAGGATTTCCACCTGCAGTCCCTGTGAGGAGCATGGAAAACAAACCCCCACATACTTGTAGAGCCGGTAAGGTTGCGTTATACTGTAAACAGTCCTGAGATCAGGTCCACGCCTGGACTAATATTTATTTTACTCATTTATATATAAGCATTCTGCAAGGCTTTATAGAAGATATCAAACCTATTACAACAGCCTTTGACCCAAAGGGGGAGATTTTCTAAAACTGGAGAGTGCAAAGTCTAGTGTCGCTCTGCATAGAAACCAATCAGCTTCCAGGTTTTTTGTCAAAGCTTAAATTGAAAAAGCTAAAGTTAGAAGCCGATTGGCTACCATGCACAGCTATACCAGATTCTGAGTGCTCCAGTTTTAGAAAATCTCTCTCAAAAAAGGTGCTTATAATCTAAATGATCCAATGCTACAAAATTCGTCAAATAAATCAAGCTGCCATTGTGGGGGGAAGGAACTCACACCTAAAAACCATGCACACTCCATGCAGTGCTCCTGATGGGAAACAAACCCAGGACCCCAGTTCTATAAGGCTAGACTGCTAATCCTCCAGCCACCGTTTATAAATGTCATCTTTCCACTTGAAAATGTAAAGCTTGCAGGCCAAGCGTCCTTGCACACAACTGGTGAAGCCGAGTCCCCAGTGCTAAATCCCTATAGTTATGGTATTAACACCCCTGCCTAAATCTGAGCTGGTGATATTACAGGTCCCCCAGGCCCAAACACTCCCCATCTGTCTAAACTGGCCCACACACTGGGGTAGGTGAGGGAGGCTGCTCAGGAGGGAGTCACATGTCCACCTAGGGGCACCGAGTAAGGCCCTTTGAAAGCAGCTGGGTTCAATAAAATAAAAAAAATATATAGACAGAAAGGGGTTACTAAGGGCACCACATCCTAATAGTCTCAATATTGCTTTAGAAATGAAAAAAAAAAAAAAACTGGACTTTCCAGGCGCCAGGACACGTGGGTAAGATGTCACGCGTTTCGTGGGAAACTCAGCTTCTTTAGGCAGGTATGGGTAGTGCAATTAAAACTAAAAATATTTTTTTTAAAACCACATACATTATACAACTGCGCAAACAAGTTATACACATTTATAAATGGTCACATATCAGGCTCACCAGACTATCAGCAGGTCTTGCTGATGATCTGGTGAGCCTGATATGGGACTCTATTTATGAATTTGTATAACTTGTTTGCACAGTTGTAGGATGTACGATAGGTGTTTTTTTTTTTGTTTTTTGTTTTTAAATTACAATTCTCAAAAAAAAAAAAAAAAAAAAAAAAAAAAAAAAAAAACACACAAAGAAGGAAGAAACACCACACCAGACACACTGCCTTCCGTATATTATCACCCACAGAAACAGCAGTCGCCTATTTGTAATCAATAAGATGTTGGTATGGAGTCAAGAGGACTTCCAATATTTGCCTGGGGTTTGTTCAAGGTGGGTAAGGCGTCTCAACGAGTTTCACGGGAAAACCCTGCTTCAGGAGATACAGGGAGCGTAATTAAAATTCAAAAACACATACGTTACTCAACTGTGCAAACAAGTTATATAAAATTCATAAATACCGTCACATATGAGACTCACCAGACCATCAGCAGGACCTGCTGCTAGTCTGGTGAGCCTAATATGTGACTGTATTTATGAATTTGTATAGCTTGTTTGCACAGTTGTATAAACATATGTATTTTATGAGACCTTAGTTTTACTTGCGCTCCCTATACCTCCTGAAGAAGCGGGTTACCCAGC
Source organism: Lithobates septentrionalis (assembly GCA_037952835.1). Taxonomy (NCBI): domain Eukaryota; kingdom Metazoa; phylum Chordata; class Amphibia; order Anura; family Ranidae; genus Lithobates; species Lithobates septentrionalis. Next base: position 222,708 of record JBBDGP010004130.1, on the reverse strand, counting down.
GAAACACGTTGAAGACACTCCAGTCAGATATTGGTCATCTGACTCAATACCAACATCTTATTGATTACAAATAGGGGACTGTTTCCGTGGGTGATCCTCTAAGGGAGGCGCCATCTAGCAGTGTGTTAGTGAAAAAGAATTTTATCTTGTTTTTAAACTTTTTGAGAATTGCAATAAAATGGACTTGTGTGTCTTGGCACCTAAAAAGTTAGTGTTTCCTTTCTAAACCAATACTATAAAATAAAATAAAAATTAAAAAAAAAAAAAAATTGTAGTCTGGAGTTGGATTTGTGATTTTTGTAGACAAGAGATTTACTGTAAAAAGGTGATCAGGAAATAAAAAAAAAAACAAAAAAAAAACGCACACACACCACAGCACACACACACACACACACACACATTACCATCTATCCAAATGATTACACAGCTCTATGAAAGACCGTTTGCACTGTAACTTAACAAACAGCCTCTCCCTTTTTTCAATGCAAACAGACCAAAGCGTTTAAAAAAAAAAAAAAATATTTAGGGAGTAGACATGTAACATTGAAGTGACACATTGCTCTGCTTATTGACATTCTTCGGCTGACCATACGCCCGGATTTTCATCTACTGCACCAAACAAGGCTGCAGGTCTAAAGCTGGCCATAGACGGTTAGAATCTCAGCCGGTTTAGCAGGGACCAGCCAAGGATTCGAACCATGTATAGGTAGGCAGGATTGTACCCAAGTTCATCCATCGTTTAACTTGGGTACAACCAGCATGCCGGATTTTGAAGATGCGAATATTGCCGGCGGGCACACTGTTCTCCCGAAAGCTCCGTGGGAGGGATTTCTCCATCAAACACTGACTGACTCTGTTGATGGGGGAATTGAGCAATTTTCTTTGCTGCAAACCATAGTTGCAGGAAAAGGGTTGTCCCCAGAAAAGTAATATAGAGGAAAAATATTGTGTTGGGGACACTAGTTCTGGTGACCAGGGGGTCCCCAAAGAACAGGGATTTCCTGTCACATTGAAAAGAATGGGGGTGCGACTTGCCATGCAACTTTGATGTCCAAAGACACATGACAAATCGCACAAGTGTGACTGGAACCTAAAGTACCTGTGTAGTAGCGCACCGCAACGTACAGCAATGTAGAATAGTGCGTTCTGTTCCAAAAAAAGGATTATGTACAATTTCTACCTCGTAAACATGCACTGGTGGCCCATTTCCAATGGGCTGCCTTAATGCAAAAACCACATTTATGCATGACAAGGTGTGTTAACGCATTAAATGGGCCCCTAAAGCGTATGTATAGTCAATTTTTTTTTTTTTTTTTTTTAGGGTGCATTCACAACTTGGCAATTTGGAATCGCAGGTAGAACTGGTGCGATTCAGCCCGCGGATCCAAATCACGTAGAAATCGCTGCAAGGCGTGCGTTTGGGTGCCATTCACTCCAAACACGGTGAGATTTTGCCCTAATAAACGCGTGGCAAAAGGCGACCTTTAAAAATCATGTCAAGCTTGGTGCCCAAAAAAGGAGCAGGGGCTTCTTTTTTGGCAACCAACGTGCATAAGGGCAGCCCATTGAAGTGAAGTGCGGATTCACCTGAAAAAGTCCCCCCATGTAAAATCGTGACCTGGAACACAAGATGCCGCTGTCGAAGTGTGAATGGGGCCTTAAAAGTTGGATAGAGTAAGAGGAAAGGTCAAAACCGTCCTTTATTTCTTGAAGACTTTGATCCATTGGGGAGATTTTCCTTAATTTCTTGTCCTGAAGACACAACAGGAAGGATGGGTTTCCAAAGTTAAGGGAACCGGTGCCCCCACTGGACCATTTGCACTCTAATCAAGTTCTGGTGACAACCCAACATCTCAATTAGCCAGCTCTGTCTCAATGACAATTTGGACTTTACAAAGAAGAAGGATCTTCTGGCAAGTTACTATAACATGGCCCACAATGGTCAGTGCTCAGCCTTGGAAAAAAAACAAAAAAAAAAAAAAAAAAAAAACTAGAAAGCACAGATGGGGTGGGCATGGCTTTGTATTGAAGTGAATTCTAAGCTGGTCTGGACCAGCGTAAATCATTTCGGAGTGCAGATCAACTCTCAGCATTCCGTATGCTAACGAGATGACATTCCTGGAGATAAAATACACCGCGGAGGGGACAATGACCACCTTTATCAGTCCTGGCAGAGGTATGTATGGTAAGCATAATACTACCAAAACCAAATTTTGGCTACCTACAGCCCAGTAGATCCCGAAGGACTACGCAAAGAACTGTGACCGCAACGATTGCATCAATTTTTTGTTTTCCCGATACAAAAAGAGAGCAGCTGTAAGTTGGCAAGAATCAGACTATCTACATCTATCTCATGTTCTAAGCTTACCAAAGTGCCCATTATAAAGGTTTCCCACCTGTGCCAAGTTCCCGGGTCTGTACACCTGATGTGCCCATTATGAGGGGCTCCCACCATCCCTGTGCTAAGTTCCCGGGTCTGTACACCCGCTGTGCCCATTATGAGGGGTTCCCACCATCCCTGTGCTGAGTTCCCGGGTCTGTACACCTGCTGTGCCCATTATGAGGGTTCTCACCATCCCTGAGCTGAGTTCCTGGGTCTGTACACCTGTTGTGCCCTTTACGAGGGGTTCCCACCATCCCTGTGTTCTATCCTCAGGACTGTACACCTTCTGTGCCCATTATGGAGGGGCTCCCACCATCCCTGTGCTGAGTTCCCGGGTCTGTACACCTTCTGTGCCCATTATGGAGGGGCTCCCACCATCCCTGTGCTGAGTTCCTGGGTTTGTACAACTGTTGTGCATATTATCAAGGGTTCCCACCATCTCTGTGCTGAGTTTCCAGGTCTGCATAACTGCTGTGCCCATTATGAGGGGTTTCCCACCGTCCCTGTGCCGAGTTCCCGGGTCTGCGCTCCCAATGTGGGCAGGAACAGACCCAGGAATTACTGCAGGAATATCTCACTGTTGGAGAATCCAGGACATACCAGAAGCCAGGGGCCGACTCAGACCACCAAGCTCGACTTATAACTAAATCACCACTCTGGACGGACTAGTCCCATACCTGCAGTAGTGTATTTAGGTTTTGTGCTGCCCTAGGCCTGACTAAACTCGTGCACCCCCTAAATTAAATATGACCCACCCCTTCCTGTAAAGGCCACCCCCCTTGCTGTTTAAAGACCCGCCCTGAAATTTTCGAGTGGGGACACTAGTTGAGGGGTGGGGGGGCAATGCATTCCTTTAATTTGCATAGATTTCCTCTCACTCCCTGTTTGGCTGTGGGGCAGGAAGTGAAGGGAAATCTCTGCAATGGGACAGGGATGGTAAAAAATAAACTGACTGGGGCTATAACCCTCCCTTACTCTATCCAAAATGGAAAAAAAAAAAAAAAAAAAAAAAAGTGTTTCCTATAGTTCTACTTTAAAGCACAAATTTCTGATATTTTTATGCAGAGGACCAAGAAGATATAACCATGCCAATGGTGCAGAAGAAAACATAGCACAGGGAGGAAGGTTTGTGGTCCAGGATGATAGGACAGTCAAAATTAGAAGTGGCGCCCCCCCCCCCCCCCCCCCCCCCCCCCCCCCCCCACACCACACACACACAGTTGCGGAATGCCGGCTGCCCGCATACTGGAAGCAGAGCATCCGCTTTATGGGGGCGCTAGACTGATTTGCCTATCAACCCGGTCAGCCCCTTAAGACTGGCGCTACACTAACAGCGCAAGCCGGCGGGGACTCTTTTAGGTGCTGCCCCCCTGCAAAGTGCTGCCCTAGGCTTGGGCCTTGTTGGCCTAGGCCAGGAAACAGCATTGCATACCTGTACTTGCCAGCTTGAGTCTGAAAAAGGACTAGTTGCTCCAAGTGGACAGACAGTTCTTTCAGATGCATAATAAATGGGATTACGTAAATATTTTATCTGACAGCACACAAACCGCCGAACTGCAAGGTCGGCCATCGTATGGAGGAGGAGGAGGAGGAGGAGGAAGATCACCATTTTGTTCAGACATAAAAATAGGAAAGGGGTGGGGAGGTTTGGGTTCCGTGTTTTTATTTCTTAATTAACACTCTGGAGATCTAAACACGGAGGCGAATGCCAATTACCCTCCGAACGCCTGGAGTCTGGAATTAGTATGGGAAGGAGATCATTATATAGAGTAGAAATTAATCAAGCCATACGTGCTGTTAATATTGTCACTGGGCTGCCTTTATCAGCCTCTTCCGGAAATAAGCCTTCACGCAGCGTAGGCAACCGGTGGCCTCGAGCCCCATTGACATCGCAAGACCCGGTGAATCAGCAGGCTGGATCTGATCTCCCTGATTGCTGCCAATTAATGAAGACTCTACGGGCCCAGCATGTAAAAGAAGGGACTAGGCCACAACATCTTTTTCCCCATCCACACAAAAAAAAAAAAAAAAAAAAAAAAAAAAGGCGCAGTAAAAAACTAATACATTTTATTTTACATTATATTTTTAGCAGGACTGTGACCTAGATTTTCCCTCCAGTGCCTATACTTTAACCACTGCTCCAATACTTGTCGCTCCATTGTAAAAACCTGTTACTTCGCCATCATTAAACTGACAGACGCTAAGCCAGCTACCATTGACAACTTTGATGGACCACCAGAATTCAGGCAATTTGACGTCAAAACTGGCCAATGAGTGATTCTCCCCCCCCAAAAAAAATAAAATAATATAACAACCCAAACCACCAAGAAGGGGGAGGGTTCTTCAATTTTGGCTAAGGGATGCAAATTTTTCCACCATGTTCATATGCCGCAATTTTGATACTGTCTGGTCAGTTGGGGGGGGTCACCATTTTAGGCCTTCAATGCTATGCCATTGACAAAAAAAAAAAAAAAAAGCAATCAAATTTGATCCTTTTCCACGTTTTTTTTTGTTCCATGTAGCGACCAATCAGAATCCTCCTTTCCAAGTGACAGTTGGAGACATGCCATGGTTGACACAAGCATCCAAACCTGTCCCGTAATTTTCACGTCACGGAATCAGGAAAACCCCACTGCCATATGAGCAACGTCCCCAGTGAATGAACTTACAGCCTTCAGTGGAGTTTTCCCTTTGGATTGTAAAACGTAAGGTTAAAAAAAAAAATATCCAGACAACAGATGTGAAAAACATATGCTAAAGCCCCCTGTGAGTCACATGACCATTTACGACATGACGAGGCTGGTTGGATCTGCCTTTAAAGAGGTGACCACATCTCTGGTGACACAGCAGTGAATACAGCAAGGGGGGCCCCATTGTATGACACAGCACAGGGCACATATTAGAGTCCCGGACAATGATTACCACCGGCTTTTGTGTGCAGATCACCACTAAAGAATGAAGGAAGAGGAACGCCTCTGGGGCGACGATCGCATGTGAATGAGGCAGATGCCTGGGGGAGGTAGCAATTCACTCCCTCGTGGGGTCATATACACATACAAGAAGGGTGAAACCATCTATTGAAATCTTCCAACCACTTTACAACTCAAAGCCAGGCACAATTTTTTTTTCCTCCGAGCAGTTCCATTACTACGGCGGCCAATTTGGAGAAGTTTCATCACCATGGCAACTATATTTAGACAGCAACGTTAACCTGGACATTTTTAGACAGTATACCAAGATGAGGCAACTAAGATCATAAAGCAACCATTTCAAGTATTACAGAGAGGCAGCCATGTTTAAAGGGCACCAATGTTACGGCGACCATTTTTTTTTTCCAAACAGACTAACAAACCAACAATTTTATAGTAAACTTCTAATGAGCTCTAATCAGCTTTTATCTAGGAAAGGAAAGAATGGCGACAGCAGCGAAAATCGGTACGCACAAGAAAGAAACCCCTTTTAAATCTCCATCCAATCTTAAAATATTATTATAATAATAATAATAAATATATTTGCATTAACAGGTCAAAAGGTTATCATACAAGTCCTGCCACCCAGGGTACGACAAAATGTTTGCCAATGGGGTGCTGCAATGGGCACAAAAAGCCTCCCTTTAAAGGTGCAGCAAAGGGTACCCCACTGTGTTCCGTGTCCTATCCCAAGTAACCCATGTGGATAAATATTTTGGAGTTACGGTAATTGTACTGACCGTAAGGATTCTAATGCTTCCCAGGGGAGTCATTTAAGCAGCTATTACTCAGATATGTACATGGTTAGAAGTCGACTTATATTAGTGTTATTGTATTCGGGATATTATGGCCTCATCCAGCCGGAAGAGGGGTCTGTATCTATATATAGACAGGACATCAAAGACACCCTCCCCCCATTGCACCACAAGACTAGACCACACACAGCTGTATAAACAATCTAGCTCCTTGTATCTAGGCCATGTACATTGCTGCATCTTCAGAGAACATAGATAAGCTTTGTAAAAGCCGTTCAGGGAAATGGTCAAGATGCTGGAAAAAAAATTTTAAAAAAAATTACGCTGTATTATTTCACACGCTCTTGTATCATAAGTACAAAGATGGCACAACTGGCATGGACAAGAAATGGTTGTCCAACATGAAGTGATGGGCAACTCACTGCAAGTCTTTACATGCACCTCAATAATCTGGAAGGGTTTGTGTACCCAAAAGAACCAGGATTTGGTCATGTTCCATTGATTTAACGACTAGGACATACAAACAGATGTCTAGTCCTTCCTGGAAGGCGATTGTAGCCATATCAGTGCAATTGCAACAAAAACAAAAATTAGTACAACTTTGTGTTATTAATACGGCTTGAACCTTGAAGGGGTTACACCCCAAATGCTAGTCCTAAAAGTGTGGATGTTATCGCAAATAAAAGCATCATGAACAGTACTCAATTGTCTTACTGTAAACATTTTTTTGGCCACATGACTTCCAGGCAGAATTCAGGACAGGAATTGAGGCCTCCTGACCATACACATTACAATCTGATGTACAATTTCCTTTAAGATTAAACACAAACACACTAGGTTGGTCATACACTGTTCAAATTTCGCTTGGTCCCTGATGAACTAGCCGAAAATAGATTAGTGGGTGACCCTTCCACCCAACATCCTTGGATTGAAAAAAAAACTAAGGAACTAGATGAAAAATGGTGCGCCGAATAGCAGTTGCATCCAATTAGATACAAGAACAGTCCGGGTATTCTGATAGCCACCGGCACCGGCTGTTGGAATACTATAACCTCTGTGGGAGATTCAACCATCTAGCTGCTAGACTTTGTTGTTTCGGTCAATCTATGTGGGCGGCACAGTGGCTAAGTGGTTAGCACTTCCACCTAGCAGGACTGTGGTTGTTGGTTCAAATCCAGATCAGGGCACTACCGGCGTGGAGTTTGCATGTTCTACCTGTGCCCGTGTGGGTTTCCTCCCACACTCCAAAAGACATGCTGGTAGGTTAATTGGCAAAGTATGTGTATGTATGCGAGTTAGGGACCTTAGATTGTAAGCTCCCTGAGGGCAGGGACTGATGTGACTGTTCAATATATATGTAAATTGACAGCACTATACAAGTACCTGTAATCTATGTGGATATGGCCAGCCTTACAATTTGACCATAAAACCAAACTCTAAAATTTACCAAAAGCTATGTAATACGAGAAGCAACCTAAACAATCCAATCAGGCAGACCCTTTGACTACCTACAATGTAGATCTAAAAAAAAGGAGAGCTTTGGCTTTACCGCTGCGATAGCTTACTTTAAACAGTTTTTTCATGTTGTGTCCAATCCAGCAGGCCCTAGACCAGTGATGGCGAACCTCGGCACCCCAGATTTTTTGGAACTACATTTTCCATGATGCTCATGCACCCTTGTAATTTAGCTGAGTATCATGGGAAATGTAGTTCCAAAACATCTGGGGTGCCAAGGTTCGCCATCACTGCCCTAGACCTACACAGTTGTCAGTAGATCTAAAAGATATTGTATAAATCAAACTAAAGCCTGGTACACCTATGCCCCGTACACACGGTCGAATTTTCCGACGGAAAATGTGTGATAGGACCTGGTTGTCGGAAATTCCGACCGTGTGTGGGCTCCATCACACATTTTCCATCGGATTTTCCGACACACAAAGTTTGAGAGCAGGCTATAAAATTTTCCGACAACAAAATCAGTTGTCGGAAATTCCGATCGTGTGTACACAAATCCGACGGACAAAGTGCCACGCATGCTCAGAATAAATAGAGATGAAAGCTATTGGCCACTGCCCCGTTTAAAGTACCGACGTACGTGTTTTAAGTCACCGCGTTCAGAATGATCGGATTTTCCGACAACTTTGTGTGACCGTGTGTATGCAAGACAAGTTTGAGCCAACTTCCGTCGGAAAAAATCCTAGGATTTTGTTGTCGGAATGTCCGAACAAAGTCCGACCGTGTGTACGGGCATAACAGTTTCTTTGTGTTGCGCACAAAAAACAAAAACAAAAAACAAAAAAAAAAAAAACAAATAAAAAAAACAAAAAAACCCACACCACTCTGACAGCTCACAGTTGGAGCCCCTGTACTAACATTGCGAGGTTAGTTCAGCGATCTCCCCCCGCTGTAGCCCCCCCACCACACCACTGAGAGCGCTGATCGGGAGTAGATCGGCTGCCGGTTTTCCAGCTTGCATGTCCGACATAAGCCAGTCAAATAGCCGACTTCTGTCATACTTTTTTTTTTTTAACCGGCCATTGTCTCCTGACATTCGGCTCATGCGTACGAAGCTTAACAATTGGTGAAGTTAAGGCCATCTGTAGATCTAACAAGGCTTTTGAGACTAGTGGCCAGTTTCTTGGTTTTACAGATTTCCATGCCAAAGAATATTCTAAACACGAACGCCCATCTCCCTCCCGAAAATTGTACACTTGCAAGATACAGCAAAGATGGTCCAAGATAGCATACCGATGTGTAAAGGTAAAAAACAAAAACAAACCTCCTTGTTCCACAACAAGGTCTCCAAGTATGGAAGCCATTGAATTAGTATGTCAGCCAGGCCTCAACCCGATTTTCTTGACAGCTTTCTTATGTCTACTAGTAGTTCTAGGCTTGCTATAGAGAATGCACAATGTTTTTCTAAGATTGTACTTGTATAACCTCACAAATTATCCAGCCGTACCATGATTAAAATTTACGTCAAGCACCTTGAATCTTGTCATAAGAGGGGAAAAAAATAATAAAAAAAGCCTTCTACAATTGCCTGACAGCTTGTACATAGACGAGGGCTAAAATAGGATATGTGATAGCTAAATAACACCATACAGCAAGCAGAAAGGGGATACTGTTAAAAAAGAAAGCCAACACGTCATTCTCATATGTCTCTAATTCGCTCCCGGCTCTTAAGAAAAATAGGTGAGGCATTCTACCGGTAGGATGATCTATTACTTAGGCCAGGAGTCTCCAAACTACGGCCTGTGGGCAAAAACGCAGCACACTGCAAGATTTGATCCAGCCCTCTGGTGTAAGAGGGACCCTGATTTAAAGGGGACTCCTAAGGAGGGACCCCGATTGGCTCAAAGTTTACTTGGTATTTCTTTGTTTTTTGTTTTGTTTTTGTTTTTTGACTAAAAACTTTAGTAAAAGCAAACACCCACAACCCTCTACGAAAATTGTGTTACCTTATTGAAATTTGATTTGTTCCCTTTATAAAACCAATTGGAATATTTCTAAGATATACAATTTGGCACTTGTACCAAAGGAGTTTGGAGACCCCCGGCTTAGGCCATAGACAGCCCACCAAGAGCAATGGGCACACACTCATCCATCATCTTCTGAGAGCCACCTAAAGCATCCATCACTGAAGAGGAATCTCTTCAAAAAAGGAAAGGTTGCATAGGTTCACGGCTAAGCACTTTTGGAAGTCTAAGCTTACTGCCTAAAGCTTGGATAGCCAAAAGAGTTGCAAAGGAGTTTGGGGAATGAGAAAGTGGCTGACATCAGGAGACCGCTCAGGAACATCTGCCGACTGCTTGCCTCTGCTTGCTACCTTGGGATCTTTTGGCAGAGGTTATGTGACCAATTGGTCTTCTTGGCCAACTTTTCAAGGTTGCACCTACAAACTCTTGCCTGTTTTTGGTAAAATATTATATATATATATATATATATATATATATATATATACTGACATCAGAGGGTTCTGTATTACCCATGGTGGTCACTCAGCTTGAGAATTTTAATGTTGGCTATAGGAATCACACACACAGCTTGTTGTTGCCTCCAATGAAACCAGTGAGTTGGGATCTTGAGTGAAGTTCGAGTCATGGTAAACCCCTGGTTACTACCAAATACATTCAAATCAGTCTTCCTTGCAACCGGTTTCAGAAATTCCATCCTCTTGGAATTGGCTTAGGAGTCCACATAGAACTAAAGGTCAAATAATATAAAAAGTAGAGCATCTTCATTCCTTATAAAAATGTGAATCCAGCATGCAGTCATGTGACTAGCGTTGGGGCATGGCCTCTGCCAAAGATCCCAAGGGTCCAAATCCAGGCAGAGGCAAGCAGTCAGCAGATCTTCCTGAGCGATCTCCTCATGTCAGCCACTTCTCATCCTCATTCCCCCAAACTCCTCTGCAACTGTTTTGGCTTTAAGCGGCAAACTCAGACTTCCAAATGGTCCACCAGGTGTCTATGTACAATAGTAGCTCATTCACCAAAAGATAAAATTTTTGGAGCATTTGTTATAAGGACTTTTCCAACTGTCACCCTATAGTATATGGATGGGAAAAAAAAATAACATCATAAATATGTGCGAAGGGTAAATAATAAAAAAAAAAAAACTTAAATGGGAGTGTTATGTGGCAACCACCACAAGCTGCCATGCTGACTGGCATAAGTATAGACATAGTAGACCGGGCACCTGCTATGGAGCCCAGAAGGGTTCAGTTCCATAGACCTAAATGCAGAAAGCAATAACATTTCTAGACAAAAAATGATTGTGTACATTGTCTGGGGACCTCCATAGGGCTGCCATGAAAGCAATTAGTATTCTGTATTAGTAGATGAATCACCTTTGAGATGGAGATTAGAGAGGCAGGGGGCCCTGTTCATGGCTTTGCTATGGGGCTCCATCACACATAATTATGGTGCTCGACACAGAATGGCTATGATACTTTGGCACCCCACAGTGATGCCAGAGCTCCAAAAGTTTCTTAACATGCCTAACAGTCAAGATCAGTGGTGGTCAACGTAAGAGACATGGAGGGGCCACAAATGCAGCACTTGACGGCCAGAGCTGGCAGTCGAGTTACAGGAGATGGTCAGGGGGCGGCAGTCGGGCTACAGGGGTGGCCTAGAACTCAAGATATGCTTCAGAGCTCAACCAGAGACTAGGAACATGTTACAGGAGACTGCTAGAAGTCACTACCATTCTTTTACAAGTCAATGCCCCCCACTACTGACCACTGGGGTCCAAGGACTGGCTGTTACTACCAAAAGATGGCAGGTAGGGGAACCAGGGTTTTAGATTATCTGCTCCCAGGACAGGTTCGGTTCACCGTTATTCATCGTATCCAAAAGAATAACCAACAATATTTTTGATTCTTCTTGACCACCTTCCATGGTTGGACCTACTCGTCTGTAAATGGATAACAAAATTCACAAAAGAATTTGTCTGACATCAGAGGGTTCGGTATTACTCATGGTGGCCACTCAGCTTGAGAATTTGAATATTGGCTACAGGTATCACATACAGTTTTTAAATTGCATACCAACATTCGCCTAGGCCTTATTTTTTTTTTTTTTAGAGCCCGTATAGCAGTGCCAACCGCAATGGTTAAAGCCTAACAGTCTAGTGTGCATTACCTCACAATAAGTTGAATTTCCACACTGCTGTTATACATTCCAGCCTGGGACATTTCTGCAGCATCAGGCCAGTAGGAGAGGCCTGTTCCCTGCATTTGTACGCATGACGCTGACTTGTCACAACCCAACTAAACCACTACAAAATCTGCATGCTGGCAAAAATTATAGAACAGAAAATTTTCATTTCAGGTGGGAAAATTTAAAAAAAAAAAAAAAAAAAAAAGAAATATAATATAATATAATATAATATAAATATATATACACATACATATATATACATACATACATACATATACACACACACACACACACACATACATACACACCGGTATATATTTTATTTAAACAATTGTCTTTAGTGGATGGGCAACGGTCGGCGAATCTTTCTATGGCCCCAGCTGGCTTGCCAATGCCACCATTATTATATTTAAAAAAAAAAAAAAAAAAAAAGATTCTAATATATAAATTAAAAAAAAATATGTATAATATATAAATATATATTTTTTTAATATAAAATGGTCATAATAATATGAAAAATTAGATTTTTATATAATAATAATTAATAATTAATAATTACGTTGGCAATAGCCAAGTCAAGCAAGCCTGCTGGGGCCATAGCAAGACTTGCTGACTGTTGTACATCCACTAAACACAAATTAAATCATTGGCTCAGCAGGCACACGTCCTCGCAAGAGGCGTGTCTATAGGAAAAGATGAGATTGGCTAATCGGTGTGAGTGTAGGGTTGGGTACACAGGACCTTCAGGTTCCATTAGGAACCCATTTATATTTCCGTATTGCGGTAATGCCCTTAACGTTTATGGCGCCCTAATGCACCCCAACATCATGCATGGTAGGGTGCATTGGCAGTCCATTCATTGTGAATGGGCTGCCGTAACATAATGCAGGTAGCTTGGTCCTAAGCTTTATTGCATAGGGCCTTTTTTTTTTTCTTTTTTTTGGGGGGGGGGGGGGGGGTGACTAAAAGGTTGCCATACATACAACAATCCGATTGTACAATCTCTCCTTCAGACTTACCAAATGGGCTTACCTAAATAATCCATCCAACTTGAACCCAACAATGTAGGTCCTAAAGCTGGCCAAACACCCAACAGATTCCTCCATCCACGCTAAACGTTGCCGATGGACGAATCTCCAGCTGTGGCTGTTGTATTCCAAACGCCAGTCGACTGTCAGAATACCTAAACAGCGATTGTTCACATGTACTATTTGGCCAGCAATTTTCCGCCCAGCTTCCTTGATTTTCAAATTGAAGGATGTCAGGTGCAAGAGCGCCTACGGGCAACCCAATGATTGATTTTTCAAATGAAGCGGACGAAGTTTGCTCAGGTGTATGGCCAACTTTACTCTACATAATTGTTGGGAAATCTCAAAAAAGCAGAGATTGTACAATCATGTCACATGCAGGGCTGGGACAAGGGGTGGACAGGAGGGGAGGGTGCCCTGGGCGCAGCAGGGAACGAACGCAGGGAATTACCTCCTTTCTATGACATGCATTAGCAGTGGGTGCAGTTCTGCATCCTTGCCCCGGGCACTGGATGAACCTGTTCCAGTACTGGTCACATGTATGGTTGGCTAGAGTTGTCACCTTTCTTCTCAAAAAAAAAAAAAAAAAAAAAAAAAAAAAAAAAACCACACACCACACAAACACACACACTAAAACAAAAACAAAACCACCACACACACACTACCAGTACCATTATTACAGGCCAGGAGGTGAACAAACAGTTTATGCTCCCATCTACGTCAGGTATTTAAGATGACGCGTCTATGCATACCTCCATATTATATATAATTTTTTTTTTTAAATTATATTAATATATATATTTATTTTAAATATAAACGTTTGAAGACAGGGAAAAAAAAAAATAATAATAATACAACACATGTGGGTTGGGATGTGGTGTTTTTTTTAATAGACCACCACACCCCAACCCACATGTTGTATTTTTTTCCCCCTTTTCTTCAAAATATTAAAAAAAAAAAAAAATAATAAGATACATTTTTAATAAAATGTTGTGTTTTTTTTTTTTTTTTTTTTTTTTTTTATTTAAAAAAGGGGGAAGAACCAAATCCGGCATGGCGTCCATTGACCACAACATTTCCCCCCCGCAAAGATGGATTTTGTAGCAGTTCTACAATGAGTGGTCTGTTTTTAAAAACAAATATTTTGTATCTTTCTCATATATAATTTTTACGTTAGTGTACTCCAGACGTTTTTATCTGGCGGTTGATACAGATCGCAGCGGACGCATCGATATCTCGCCAGCGCCCGAAAAGCTAATAATTAAAACTTCATTTTCCATTTCCCAGGCTCTCCCAAACACCCATTTATCATCGCAGGCCACTCGGCTGAAATAAACACGACAAGAAGGTCGGGAATTTTCTAAAAAGAAAAATCACCCCGAGCAAACAATCCGCACTCCACGGCGTCTAGCAACCCAAAACAAACGATCATTTGATGGAGGGGGATTAGGGATTGACTGCAAATCTGACTGGAGACGGTGCCTTTTCTCTCAGCCGCGGCCCAGAAATCCGACTCCCCCGTCCAACCAGCGGCTCAGGAAAGGCCGCGGATTCACAAGGCCTCCGGGGGGGGGGGGGGGATTTTTTTTTTTTTTTTTTTTTAAAAAGGAGCCGTCAAAGTCTTTAGAAGACGGATTAAAGGGCATCTGTCATTTCCTTGTGAGCATAGCCATCGATCGGATCTGCTCCCCTCCTCCCCCCATGTGCAGATCAGGGTTACCAATATTACTAATAATGATTTATATAGCGCCGTCAACCCCTGCGGCGCAGTACAAAATAAGTATTACAAACCAGGCCTGTATAAATACATCTATTACAGATACATATATGGTGTATAAACATCACGTTTCTGCTCACTGTAGGATTTTGATTGGCCCCTTGTAGAAAAATTGGTGACTGTGACATTGGTCGTCCAATCCAAAACACAGGACAGCTTTTTATTACACGGTTGCTAGTAAAGAGCGGCTTAATTGGTCGATCAAAAATCTGAATGCGTAGGGTCAGCTTAGGCCAGTGATGCCTTGGCACCCCAGATGTTTTGGAACTACATTTCCCATGATGCTCCTGCACTGTTCAGTGTTTGAGCATCATGGGAAACGTAGTTCCAAAACCTCTGGGGTGCCAAGGTTCGCCATCACTGGATTAGGCTCTCAGGGTCATCTGTACAGAAATTGGCCAACTGCCGTTCACTTTCACCAATTTTTGTACAGATGACCCTGAGAGCCTAAGCCAGTGATGGCGAACCTTGGCACCCCAGATGTTTTGGAACTACGTTTCCCATGATGCTCAAACACTGAACAGTGCAGGAGCATCATGGGAAACGTAGTTCCAAAACAGCTGGGGTGCCAAGGCTCGCCATCACTGGCTTAGGCTCTCAGGGTCATCTGTACAAAAATTGGTGAAAGGGACGGCAGTTGGCCAATCAAATAAGTTTGATGGCTCTCACAAGGTAGCCCATATAGTTGCTAGTTAACATCGGCCTAGTTCAGTGATGGTGAATCTTGGCACCCCAGATGTTTTGGAACTACATTTCCCATGATGCTCATGCACTCTACGGTGTAGCTGAGCTTCATGGGAAATGTAGTTTCAAAACATCTGGGGTGCCAAGGTTCTTCATCACTGGTCTAGTTGGTCGGCCAAAATCTAAGCGTGTATGGTAAGCTTAGGTTTTTGGGAAGTCATTTGTACAAAAAAAAAAAAAAAAAAAAAAAAAAATAAAAAAAAAAAAAAAATTGGTCAATGTGCTGTTGGTGGGCCAATCCAATCATTTAGATGAATCTTACTGGGCAGCCCTTTTATTATGCGGTCGCCACTAAAGAGAGGCTTAATTGGTCGATCAAAATGCGTAGGGTCAGCTTAGGCTCTCGGAGTGATTTGTACAAAAATAGCCGAATGTGACGGAAGTTGACCATTGAAATTATTTTCATTCATCTGACAGGGCTGCCCTCGAAGTTATTGATTAACAGCAACCTAGCATGTAGGGTCGGTTTAGGTCCTTGGGGTCATTTTGTAAAAAAAAATTAAAATTAGTTGGCAACTTGTACAAAAATTGGCAAATGTGACGTCGGTTAGTTTATCCAGATTATTGGATTGGCCAACAGGACATCCCTTTTACTACGCGGTAGCCGACAAATCGCAGCTTAATTGGTCCATCAAAATCTGAGTGCGTAGGTCCAGCTTAAGCTAGCAGGGTCATTTGTACCAAAAATTGGCGATTTGTACAAAATTTGGCCAATGTGAAGGCCGTTGGCTGAACGAAGAATTTAGATGAATCTAGTAGGGTGGCCCTTTTAGTTGCTGGTAAAAAAGCGGCCTAGTTGGTCGATCAACATCTTATGGTTGGCTTAGGTTCTTGGAGTCACTCATACGAAAAAATTGTCCAATCAAAAAAATTTTGGTAAATCTAGACAGATGGCCCTTTTGTTACACAGTTGGTGATAAAAAGCGGCCTGGTTGGTCAGTCAATATCTTATGCATCGTCGGCTTAGGTTCTTGGTGGTCATTTAGTACCAAAAATTGTCGATTTGTACAAACACTGGCGAATGTGACGGCTATAGGCCATTTATACTTTAGATGAATCTAGTGGGATGGCAATTTTACAAAAATTGGCCAACGTGACGGCCGTTGGCTGAACGAATAATTTAGATAAATCTACTAGGGTGGCCCCTTTTAGTTGCTGGTAAAAAGCTGCCTAGGGGGTCAATCAACATCTTACGTTTGGTTTAGGTTCTCGGAGCCACTCATACAAAAAAAATTGCCAAAAGTGACATTGGTTGGCCAATCAAAAAAAAATTTACGTAAATCTTGACAGATGGCCCCTTTATTTGGCAGTTGGTGGTAAAAAGTGGCCTAGTTGATCAATCAACATCTTACAGTCACGTTAGGCTCTCGAAGTCAGTCATACAAAAATCGGCACATGTGACCTTGGTTGGCCAATTTGAAAAAAAAAAAAAATTAGGTAAATCTAGACAGAGTGCCCTTTTATTATTATGCAGGTGGAGGCAAAAAGTGGCCTAGTTGGTCAATCAATATGTTCGTTTGCATGATCACCCTAGGCTCTCACAGTCATTCGTACAAAAATTGGTGAACATGAAATCGGATGGCAAAGCGAAAAAATTTTGGTAAAGCTTGACAGATGGCCCCCTTGATTGCGCAGTTGGCAGTAAAAAAAAAAAAAAAAAAAAAAAAAAAAAAAAAAAAAAAAAAAAAAAATATGGCCTAGTTGGTTGATATCTTACAGTTGGCTTAGGCTCTCGGAGTCACTCAGGTGATGGTAAAAAGTGGCCTAGTTGGTCGATCCTATGTTTGTAGGGTTGTAGGGTTGACTTTGACTCCGAGAGCCTTTCATACAAAAATTGGTTGGCCAATCAAAAAAATTTAGGTAAATCTAGACAGAAGGCCCTTTTATTACGCAACTGGTAGTAAGAAGTGGTCTATTGATATCTTAACTTGTATGGTCGGCTTAGGCTCTTGGAATCATTTTTAAAAAAAACTGTCAAATGTGACATCAGTTGGCCAATCGAAAAAAAATTTAGGTAAATCTAGACAGATGGCCCTTTTAATACACAGGTGGTGGCCTAAATGGTCAATCAAAACCTTATCCTGTACAGTTGGCTAATCAAATAATATACACGAGTCTAGCAGGGACCTCTGATCACACCATCGGTGGCAAAAAGCGACTTAGCTGGTCGATCGAAATCTTAGCGCGTATAGTCAGTTTAGGCTCTTTTGTCCAAAAATTGGTGAAAGCGACATCAGTTGGCCAATCCAATCATTTAGAAGGATCTAGACAGATGGACCCCTTCTTTGCACAATAAAAGAGGCTTAATTGGTCAATCAAAATCTTATACTGTATGGTTGGCTCTCGGGTCAACAGATCAGAGATGCGTTTGCACGGGACAGTAGACCCCCTAAATCAAAAGGGGGATAAAAAAAAAAAAAAAAAAAAAAAAATATCACAGTGGGTCATTTTGGCACAGTCACAACCCCCCCCCCCCCCCCCCCAGTTTGTAGCGCTGATCGGCCATGTGTGCTAAGGAACTACAGCCATGCCTGGATTGAGCAGATCTTCCAAGATCTCACCAGATCACCACTCCTGACCGCTGGGGGCTGGACAGATCTTCCCCCAGATGAGTCAGATCAGTTACAATGTATCAGCTCAGCTTTACAATGTACTAGCTCAGTGTTACAATGTATCACTCCAGAACCCCTCCCCCAACCCACCCCCCTTTTTCTGATTTCCAGACCCCCCAACAAGTGCCAGAAACATGAAATAGCAGATTTGATGGAGCTTACCTCGCCAGCCGCTCAGCAAAGTCCCAGTGAGCAGATCCCAGATCCCTGGATCCCTTCCTGGTGGGGGAGGAAATCAGATGTGGGGCTGTTTTTTTTAGGAAGGCAGGAGGAGGGTAGGGACTCCCTTTTGTATCAGGAAGCTTTTGTTTCCCAGCATTGCATTAAAAAATCCACATTTTGCAGAGAAGGGTGGGGGGGGGAGGCAGTTTCCAGTCCTGGCTGGGCGGAGAGGGGACAGAATCCCACAGGCCAGATGGGGGAAAAAAAAGAAAAATCAAAAACATTCAAAAAAGGCAAATCAAAAACATTCATAAATTCCCAGGTCTGAGGCTTGGCCGGGTGTTCCTGGTCTGGATGTGTGCTCTCTGTCTCCTGGCTCTTACAATGCAGTTTGAACACCTCTATAGCTCTTCCAAGGACAGCCCAGCCCCCCTCCTCCTCCTCCTCCTCCCCCCCCTTTCACTCTTCGCCATCCCTCCTCCTCCTCCCTCACCATTGTCTACACTGGGCTCCTCTATCCCATTTCCTTCTAATGTGTCGCTCTTTCAAACCCACAGCAGACCTTTAGGGCTTTCGCCTGATCTTATTTGGGATATTATCGCCAAGACGCAAGCGGTTTGTTGGCCCGGTGGGAATAAAATCGGATCGAAGGGCGTCCTGTAGACGGGTGTACGAAAAAGTACGCTTCAACCTATAACGTGGCGTGGAGACGGTTTACAAATTAAATACTATTTAGTAAATAATATAATATTATTAAACAGGATTTTTATATGTATTAATAAATAGGATTTTATTATTATATTTGTTATTAAATAGAATTTATTATTATTATTTATTTTTTTTAAATAGGATTTTTATTTTATCATTATTTATTCTTATTAAATACGATTTTTTATTATTATTATGTAATTATAATATTATTATTGTTATTATTATTATTTATTTTTATTAAATAAGATTTCTTATAATTTTTTATGTACTATTATTTTATTAAATAAGATTTCTTATTTTTTATTTATTATTTTTATTTAAAAAAATGATTTTTATTTTATCATTATGTTTTATTTATTGTTATTAAATAGGATTTTTATTATTATTTTATTTATTATAATATTATTGTTGTTATTATTACTATTATTATTATTATTATTATTTATTTTATAAGATTTTTATTTTATCATTATTCTTTATTATTATTATTATTATTATTATTATTATTATTATTATTATTATTATTAGATCATTTAAAGTCCCTAAACCCCCTTTGCTTTCTGTATTAATAGGGATGGACATTATTTCAGGATTTACTATTATTATTATTATATATTTTTAAATATTATTATTAATATTATTATTAATATTATATTATTAAATAGGATTTTTATTTTATCATTATTTTTTATTTATTATTATTAAACACAATTTTTAATAGTATTATTATTTTATTTATTATAATTATTTTTATTATTATTATTTTAATTAGGATTTTTATTTTATCATTATTTTTTTATTTATTATTATTATTATTATTATTATTATTAAATACAATTTTTATTTTTATTATTATTTTATTTATTATAATTGTTAATAATATTATTATTATTATTAATATTATTATTATTATAATTAGGATTTTTATTTTATCATTATTTTTTATTTATTATTATTAAATACAATTATTATTAAATTATTATAACTTTTATTATTATTATTTATTAAATACGATTTTTATTTTATCATTATTTTTTATTTATTATTAAATATGATTATTATTATTATTATTTTATTTTAATTTTTATTATTATTATTATTTATTTTTATTTTTTATTAAATGCAATTTTTATTTTATCATTATTGTTTATTTATTATTATTATTATTATTATTACAACATATTATTTTTTAATTATTATTATTATTTTATTCATTATAATATTCATATTATTGTTGTTGTTATTAATAATATTATTTTATTTATTATTAAACAGGATTTTTTTTTCAATATTATTATTATTACGTCGTTTTTATTATTTATTGTTATATAATATTTCTTAGTAAACAGTGTATTTATTGAAAGCCACGCTCCACCCGGAGGAAGTCTACAGACCTACAGATATACCCTGATCCCAAAAAAACGGATCTCTTATGCCTGATGGGACCTTATCACACATTTTTACTGCTCTTGCAGTAAAGAATCCATGCTCTTGTGAAAAACTTTGCAGTAAGTTTATTATATGGGCCATTTATGTATTTATATAGGGAGATGATACCCCCCCCCCCCCCCCTTATTCATCACTAACGGTGAGTACATTCCGGTAATTCTCTTATGTCTGACGGGACCTTAGCAGTCATTTTTTTACTGCTCTTACAGTAAGGAATCCCTACCGCTGTGGATGGGTAAACTGCCCTTTGGTGCTCTTGTGTTCATTAAGTGAGCAGGTTTCCTCTCGGTTTTCATACTCGGTGTTCACCTGAGACCTTGGCCCCATGGGAATAAAAGTGGACAGAAGGGCGTCTTGTATGAAAAAGTATGGTTCTTGGACTAACCTATAATGTGACCTGATGACAGCTCACACATCATATAATATTTACTAAATACAATACTATTTTATTATTAAATATTTATTATTATTATTATTATATATTTATTATTACGTAGTATTTCTTGTTTCACAATATTTATTATGAGGTCACACTCCGTCCGGGAGAAGTCCACAGAGAAATTCCCGGATCCAGGAAATGATTCTCTGACAACTACAGGACCTTATTATTATTATTACACATTGTTATCGCTCTTACCATAAAGAATCCCTACCGCTGCTGCTGGCTGAGCCTGTGTTCGATTCTCATGTGTGCCTATAGTGAACAGCTTTCCTCCAATATTGTTATTTAGGCCACTTAGGGAATCGTACACACTGTGACCACGCCCCCCCCCCCCCCCCCCCCCCAGATCATCCTAAAAGTGAATACATTCCAGGCGGTCCTGATGCACGCAGTGGGAGGAGCTATGCAAATATCAAATGGCCTTGATGGGAAGGTGTCAGTCTGAAGGAGGCTGTATTTGCATAGGTAACACCCACATGTGACACTGAGCCACCATGATTGAAAAAACTGAAATCTAATGAAGGAAAGGGGCGGGGCCAGGGCCAAGGGCTAGATGATGCTGGGTGTCCTCCAGCCAGGAAATGAGGTGGAGCTCTATCTGACTTCCTGCACATTGTTAGACGCTGACATCACAGTGAGCCTGTCCTGTATGGGGAATTTTTATCACAGACAATCAGAAGTATGCAGTGTATGGAGGGAACGATCTTCACACTTCACAATTCCAGTCTGCTCTGCACTGTGTGCTCTGCACTGTGTGCTCTGCAGTGTGCAATTTGGACTTTCTGCATTGCGCTGTCAGCTCTGTGCTGTCCGCTCTGCACTGTGTGCTCTGCGTTGTCCGCTCTGCACTGTGTGCTCTGCGTTGTCCGCTCTGTGTGTTCTGCGCTGTCTGCTCTGTGTGGTCTGCACTGTGTGCTCTGCGCTGTCCGCTCTGTGTGCTCTGCACTGTGTGCTCTGCGCTGTGTGCTCTGCGCTCTCCGCTCTGTGTGCTTTGCGTTGTCCGCTCTGTGAGCTCTGCACTGTGTGCTCTGCGCTCTCCGCTCTGCACTGTGTGCTCTGCGCTGTCCCCTCTGCACTGTGTGCTCTGCGCTGTCTGCTCTGTGTGCTCTGCACTGTCCGCTCTGCACTGTGTGCTCTGCGCTGTCCGCTCTGTGTGCTCTGCACTGTGTGCTCTGCGCTGTCCGCTCTGTGTGCTCTGCACTGTGTGCTCTGCACTGTCTGCTTTGCACTGTGCTCTGCACTGTGTGCTCTGCGCTGTCCGCTCTGCACTGTGTGCTCTGCGCTGTCCGCTCTGTGTGCTCTGCGCTGCCCGCTCTGTGTGCTCTGCGCTGCCCGCTCTGTGTGCTCTGCACTGTCCGCTCTGTGTGCTCTACACTGTTCGCTCTGTGTGCTCTGAGCTGTGTGTTCTGCACTGTGCGATCTGCGCTTTCTGCATTGCGCTCTTTGCTCTGCACTGTGTGCTCTGCGTTATCCACTGTGCATTTTGTGCTGACTGCTCTGCACTGTGTGCTCTGCACTGTCCGCTCTGCACTGTGTGCTCTGCGCTGTCCCGTGTGCTCTGCGCTGTCCGCTTTGCACTGTCTACTCTGCATTGTCCATTCTGCACTGTGCACTTTGCACTGTCTGCTCTGCACTGTGTGCTCTGCACTGTCCGCTCTGCGCTGTGCATTTTGTGCTGTCTGCTCTGCACTGTGTGCTCTGCGCTGTCCCCTGTGTGCTCTGCGCTGTCCCCTGTGTGCTCTGCACTGTCCGCTTTGCACTGTCTACTCTGCATTGTCCATTCTGCACTGTGCACTTTGCACTGTCTGCTCTGCGCTGTGTGCTCTGTGCTGTCTGCTCTGTGTGCTCTGCACTGTGTGCTCTGCACTGTGCGATTTGCGCTTTCTCCATTGCGCTGTCCGCTCTGCACTGTGTGGTCTGTGCTGTGCATTTTGCGCTGTCTGCTCTGCACTGTGCGATATCCGCTGTGTGCACTGCGCTGTGCGCTGTTCACTCTACACTGTGTGCTCTGCGCTGTGCATTTTGCGCTGTCTGCTCTGCACTGTGTGCTCTGCACTGTCCGCTCTGCACTGTGTGCTGTCTCTTCTGCACTATGTGCTCTGCGCTGACCGTTCTGCAATGTGTGCTTTGTGCTGTCCGCTCTGCACTGTCTGCTGTGCGCACTCTGCACTGTTCACTCTGCACTGTCTGCTCTGCACTGGGTGCTCTGCTCTTTCTGCATTGCGCTGTGTACTCTGTGCTGTCCACTCTACACTATGTGCTCTGCACTGTGCGATCCGTGTTTTCTGCACTGTGTGCTCTGCACTGTGCATTTTGCGCTGTCCGATCTGCACTGTGTGCTCTGCGCACTCTGCTCTGCGCACTCTGCTCTATGCACTCTGTGCTTTTTGCATTGCGCTGTGAGCTCTGCGCTGTCTGCTCTGCACTGTCCACTCTGCGCTGTGCAGTCTGCACTGTGAGCTCTGCGCTTTCTGCATTGTGCTCTATGCGCTGAGCTGTCCGCTCTGCACTGTGTGCTCTGCGCTATCCACTCTGCGCTGTGCGTTTTGCACTGTCTGCTCTGCACTGTCTGCTCTGCGCTTTCTGCATTGCACTCTATGCTCTGTGCTGTCCGCTGTGCGCTCTGTCCTGTCCGATCTGCGCTGTGTGCTCTGCGCTTTCTGCGTTTGCGCTGTCAGCTCTGTGCTCTGCGTTTTGCGCTGTCCGCTCTGCACTGTCTGCTCTGCACTGTGCCCTCTGCACGGTTTCCATCTACAGAGATCTGCAGAACATTGCTCTGTTTCATCCCCCCCTCTATGGACATTGCTCTTTTTGTCAGCTTCCATCTCTAGAGATCTGCAGAACTTTGCTCTGTTTTCATTTCACTTCCTGTTGTAGCTCCAGGACAGGAAGTGAAGAGAAATCTCCCCAGTGGGGACACTTGAAAGGAACTCAGAGAGAGCTAATTGGTTGCCATGTCTCCTAATGGGAAATCCCCCTTTCCCTGGCTGTTTTCTGGATCTAAGAGCTTCAAGCAGTCCCTGACCGGGATCAGATGAGGAGCGGACTGGCTGCATGCGCGTTCCATGAGAGCCAGGAAACAGGAATTTTCAGAAGGAGATCATCAGTGGCCGATCATTCCTCCTGTGACAGGCTGGGGGAGGAGCCAGGTTACCTTACACCCGAGCCCTTCAGGTCAATGTCCCCCCCCCCCCCCCCTTCTCACTTTCCAGTTTTTTTTTTATAGCATTAACCCTTTAAAGGTGACCTGTCACAGGTGAGGCGGGCGGACGATGTTGCTGAGCAGGTGCTGTGGAAATCCCTTCATAGTCATTCTGCACTGCCGAGTAGCCAGCAGTGGAAAGTCTGCTCTTGCTTTTGTTTTCTCTTTAAATCCCCCACAATGCACTGGAGTCTGGGTCTTGGCACAGCGAGATTGTTGCCCGGCTTCTCTCAGCTATTAGCTTTCTTTGCCATTTTGTTCCCGAGCCTTATGTAAAAAGAACACATCCTGGATCCCTTTAGATGTGCATACTCCCTGGGTGCTGCAGACTTTAGCTGTGCAACCTGCTGATCAATTGCTTGATGATAAGTCGAGTGATTCATCAGATTGCAAGTCCACAGTGACCAGCAGGGAGGAGCATGCATGACTAAAGGGATGCCGGGGATGTGCTCTTTTCACATAATGCTCTTTACAGAATGTTTAAGGGGACCAGCCCCTCCCACCTACAGCTACTCAAGAAACAGGAGCTTTCTCTGCCATTTTGTTACCAAGCCTTATATAAAAGAACACATCTCCGGATCTCTTTAGACGTGCATTCTCACTTGGTGCTGCAGACTTTAGCTGTTGATCAATTGCTTGATGACAAGCCAAACAACTGATTAGATGAGTGCACAGCGCCCCTTTAGATGTGAATTTTTCTCCCTGCTGGCCACTGGGTGCTACAGACTTTATCATTCTGCTCCCTGAGCATTATATGAAAGAACACATCCCCTGATCCCTTTAGATGTGCATTCTCCCTTGGTGCTGCCTCATGACAAGTCGAGTAACTGATCAGATGAGTGCACAGCATCCCTTTAGATGTGCATACCTCTCCCTGCTGGCCCCTGGGTGCTGCAGACTTTAGCTGTGTGATCTGATCAGTTGCTTGGTTACAGATCGAGCCACTGATTAACAGATCGCACAGGCAAAGTCTGCAGCACACAGTGGCCAGTGGGGGGTATGCTCATCTCTAAAGGGATACTGTGCAAACTGCTGACCATTGGCTTGCTTTGCCATCAAGTAACTGATCAGCAGGTAGCACAGCTAAAGTCCACCACACACAGTGGCTGGCAGGGAGAGGTATGCACATCTAAAGGGATGCTGTGCAATCTGCTGATCATTGGCTTGATTTCTCATCAAGCAACTGATCAGCAGATTGCACAGCTAAAGTCAGCCGCACACAGCAGCCAGTAGGGAAAAACATGCTTGCCTAAAGGGATGCCAGGGATGTGTTCTTTCACCTAATACTCTTTAAAGAAGATCTGAGACTGCTGTCATGTTTACAGGAGATCGCCAGCCCTTCCAACATACATCAAAGCAAAGACCAGCAGCTTTCTCTGCCATTTTGTTCTCAAGCATTATATGATAGAACCTATCCCTGGCATCCTTTTAGATGTGCATTCCACCACGGTGCTACAGTCTTTAGCTGTGCAACCTGCTGATCAATTGCTTGATGACAAATCAAGCAACTGATCAGCATATTGCACAGCTAAAGTTAGCCACATAGGGTGGCCAGCATGGAAAAGCATACATGTCTAAAGGGATGCCAGGGATGTGTTCTTTTGACATGATGCTCTGTAAGAAGATCTGGGAGTGCTGTAATGTTTAGAGACCACCAGCCCCGAAACACGTAGGCTGTTTTACAGCTTTGTACATGCATTTATTTAAGAAATACTATTTTGGATGTCATCCTTTCCTTTACACCAGCCCCCTCCACCTACATTGATGCGAAGACGGGCAGCTTTTTCTGCCACTTTGTGCTCAAGCATTTTATGATAGAACATATCCCCGGCATCCCTTTAGATGTGCATACTACCACGGTGCTACAGACTTTAGCTGATGTCAAGTCAAGCAACTGATCAGCAGATTGCACAGCTCCCCTTTTAGGATGTGGGGAGTTTCTGATCATTTTCATTGGCTGTTTGTTTCATTAGAAGATGACTCTGACTTTTCATTGGATCTTCCAGGTAATCCCGATTTCACAATGGAGATAAAAGGAAAAGAAAATCCCTACTAAGGCTTCAGCCTTCATAAATCCTCTCTATAGGGGATGACAGCGAAGACGCCGCCTTATGTATAAAGTTTAATGGACTTTGTCAGAGCTATGTGATTAGCCCCGCCCCCACCTGCCGCGTCATTAAAAATATTACAAGTATTTGTTTACCTGATCGCCCATCATTGTGACAGATTTTACCAAGTCTGCTCCCTGCTGTCTGCAAAAGAAAATAAAAAAAGGATCAGTGTCAGCTGGGATGCTGTCTGCACATTTTCAATTCAGTCAGTTTTCTATCCGGCCTCCCCTTCAGTCTTACACACTTGTAGTGGCTCCTCTCCTGGACAGAAATGCCTTTCTCTGATTTCACCGCACACTGTGAGCTTCTCATATTGTGCAATAGAAGCTGCAGCAAGTCACACAGAGCCCCGCCCCATTTCCCAGGAGCATCATCCAGCACTTTCCTCCCTAGCCTGACCCGCCCCTTTCATTCATTGGATTACTTTCAATCATAGAAGCTCAGCATCACATGTGATCACATATCACACCTATGTAAATACAGTCTGCTTAGAAACGCCCACTTCTCCAAACTGACACCCACCCATCAAGGCATTGTGATATTTGCATAAACCCCTCCCACTGCGTGCTTCAGGAATGAGAGCGCTTGGGAAGAATACAGAGGCAGGAAAAGGGGGAGGTGCTTCTCATGAAACGCGTTGCTCCACTCATCACCTGTGAATTTTAATAAACATTCCTAATCATAACATCACATGTGACGACCTCGGCTTCCAGGTCAGTCCTGACCACACCCACCATCATAGTCCTGATGAAGGGGGAGGCACGTCCCCTGAAACGCGTTGCTCCACTCATTACCTGTGAATTTTATTAAAAATTCCTAATCATAACATCATGTGTGACGACCTGTGTTTCCAGGTCAGTCCTGACCACACCCACCATCATAGTCCTGACCACACCCACCATCACAGTCCTGACCACACCCACATCACAGTCCTGATGAAGGGGGAGGCACGTCCCCTGAAACACGTTGCTCCACTCATCACCTGTGAATTTTAATAAACATTCCGTGTGATGACCTCCCTTTCCAGGTCAGTCCTGACCACACCCACCATCACAGTCCTGATGAAGGGGGAGGCACATCCCTTGAAACGCATTGCTCCACTTATCACCTGTGAATTTTAATAAACATTCCTAATAATAACATCATGTGTGACGGACCTCCGTTTCCAGGTCAGTCTTGACCACACCCACCATCACAGTCCTGATGAAGGGGGAGGCACATCCCCTGAAACGCGTTGCTCCACTCATCACCTATGAATTTTAATAAACATTCTTAATAACATCACGTGTGACAACCTCCATTTCCAGGTCAGTCCTGACCACATCCACCATCACAGTCCTGACCACACCCACCATCACAGTCCTGATGAAGGGGGAGGCACGTCCCCTGAAACACGTTGCTCCACTCATCACCTGTGAATTTTAACACACTTTCCTAATAATAACATCACATGATGACCTCCATTTCCAGGTTAGTCCTGACCACACCCACCATCACAGTGCTGACCACACCCACCATCACAGTCCTGACCACACCCACCATAACAGTCCTGATGAAGGGGGAGGCACGTCCCCTGAAACGCATTGCTCTTCTTATCACCTGTGAATTTTAATAAACATTCCTAATAATAACATCACATGTGACAACCTCTGTTTCCAGGCCAGTCCTGACCACATCCACCGTCACAGTCCTGACCACACCCACCATAACAGTCCTGACGAAGGGGGAGGCACGTCCCCTGAAACACGTTGCTCCACTCATCACCTGTGAATTTTAACACACATTCCTAATCATAACATCACATGTGACGATCTCCGTTTCCAGGTTAGTCCTGACCACACCCACCATCACAGTCCTGACCACACCCACCATGACAGTCCTGATGAAGGGGGAGGCACGTCCCCTGAAACGCATTGCTCTTCTTATTACCTGTGAATTTTAATAAACATTCCTAATAATAACATCACATGTGACAACCTCTGTTTCCAGGCCAGTCCTGACCACACCCACCATCACAGTCCTGACCACACCCACCATAACAGTCCTGACGAAGGGGGAGGCATGTCCCCTGAAATGCGTTGCTCTTTTTATCGCCTGTGAATTTTAATTAACATTCCTAATAATATCATGTGTGATGACCTCCGTTTCCAGGTCAGTCCTGACTACACCCACCATCACAGTCCTGACTACACCCACCATAACAGTCCTGATGAAGTGGACGGTACGTCCCCTGAAACGCGTTGCTCTTCTTATTGTCTGCGAATTTTAATAAACATTCCTAATAATAACATCATGTGTGATGACCTCCGTTTCCAGGTCAGTCCTGACCACACCCACCATCACAGCTCTGACCACACCCACCATCACAGTTCTGATGAAGGGGGAGGCACTTCCCCTGAAACACGTTGCTCTACTCATCACCTGTAAATTTCAATAAACATTCTTATTGATAACCTCAAGTGTGACAACCTTCCATACTGAGCGCACCTCTACACCCACATGTACCCCACCCATCAAGGCTGTTTTGATATTTGCATAACTCCTCCCACTGCTTGCATCAGGACAAAGTGCTCTAGAGAGGAGTACTCAGGTGGGGGGGGGGGGGGTGATGGTTTCAGAAAGCTATGTACAGGCACCCTACTGGCCCCTCCCACCAGCCATGATCTGCCTGCATTGCATAGAGAAGCACAGAGACCCAGTGATGACATCATCTGCTCTATAATAAGGTGTGTCATAAAAATAGAAAGTATTTATTTAAAAATACCAACGTGATGATGAGGATTGTAGATTGTAACGTGTGTGGTGAGCTTAAAGGATATTGCATAGATATTGTCCAATCAGATTGTCGTGTGTATGGCTGTATTAAAAGAGATTAAGTAGATATTCTCCAATCAGATTGTCGCGTATATGGCTGGATTTAAAGAGATTGCATAGATGTCGTCCAATCAGATTGTCGCGTGTATGGCCGGATTAAAGGTAACTGTATAGATATTGTCCAATCAGATTGTCGCGTGTATGGCCGTATTAAAGGATACTGTATAGATATTGTCTAATCAGATTGTCCCGTGTATGGCTGGCTTAAGGGAGATTGTATGGATATCGTCCAATCAGATTGCCGCATGTATGGCTGGATTGAAGGAGATTGCATAAATATCGTCCAATCACTTAGTTGCGTATATGGCCGGATTAAAGAAGATTAAGTAGATATTGTCCAATCAGATTGACGCATGTATGGCTGGATTGAAGGAGATTGCATAAATATCGTCCAATCACTTAGTTGCGTATATGGCCGGATTAAAGAAGATTAAATAGATATTGTCCAATCAGATTGACGCATGTATGGCTGGATTGAAGGAGATTGTGAAGATATTGTCCAATCAGATTGTCGCGTGTATGGCTTAATTAAAGGAGATTGTGAAGATATTGTCCAATCAGATTGTCGCGTGTATGGCCGGATTAAAGGAGATTGTGAAGATATTGTCCAATCAGATTGTTGCGTGTATGGCCAGATTAAAGGAGATTGGGCAGTTATTGTCCAATCAGATTGTCGCGTGTATGGCCGGATCAAAGGAGATTGTGAAGATATTGTCCAATCAGATTGTCGCGAGTATGCGCCTGCTTTTGTTGGTCATGCCAGTCGTTCTTTGTCCTGTATCGGCAGGTATCGGTTACACGGATTGCTTTGGCTGATGTAAGGCTGAGGTGTGTCAGGTGGGAAGGAAATCTGCCCGGGGTGGTATTACACCCGAGAAGATGATCTGCTATTGCTGCCCATACACATTGCAATCTGATTGTACAATCTCCTTTAAGATTACCATGCAGCCCAATGGTACAATCGTTTATTTTCGAATGGTCCAAAGCTGGCCACACACCATCCAATCTGATTGTACAATCGCTTTTAGATCTGCCAATGACTATGTAGTGCAAGGGCCGGCCTGATTGGTCACTAACTGAATTGGCTGTTTAGTGTTGGTAACCCTAAAAAAAAAGGAGATTGTACAATCAGATTGTATGGTGTATGGCCAGCTTTCCCTTATCAACGGGTGACCCTGCATCCTGTACAGTGATGTCACTATATACAGGTCCTTGTTCAGGCACTTCCTGTGTAACGGGTGACAACGCTCCTTCCGTGCTTCCCAAATGTGCTCCTGTGTTGTCACCCTGTCATACACAACACAACTGTTTGTTAATTCATTATCTACAGATCCTTATTCAGGCACTTCCTGTTATGGAGTGACAACGCTCCGTCACTGTCTCCCAATTGCGCTCCTACGTTGTCACCAGTGGTGGCAGGTGGTATATTTTTTCTTTTTGCCCCCCCCCCCCCCACTCGGTCACCAGCCCCGCACTTACCCCATGTAGATCGCGGCAGCGCTTTCTCTGGGTGTCCCGGCGGCGTCTCCTCCTCCTCCTGGTGCTTCACCTTACGTCTCCCTCCTCTTCCTCGGCGGCCAATAGGATCGCTTCTCCTCTCAGCCAATCGGGTGACGGGTTCCTGATTGGCCTGGAGGAGAAGCAGGAAGACAATAGCAAATATTAATTCGCTATTGTCACACATCTGGGTGGGATTGGGGCGCAGAGCTCTGCGCCCCGAGCCCGCCCCTTTTTTAAGCCAATTAGAGCCTCAGGCTCTAATCACATGCTTCGAAAAAAGAAAACCCATTGGGATCTATGCGTCCGGCGCCCCACGTGTAGATTAGGGGACCGGACACATAGATTGGGGGGGCGGTACCCCTGCGCTCTGTACAATGGGCTGCCGCTGGTTGTCACCCTGTCACCAGTGACACAACGCATGTCAATTCCCTATATATAAGCCCTTCCAGTTATAGGGTGACAACGCTCTGTCCCTGACACCCGAATGAGCTCCTGGGTTGTCACCCTGTTTTGCACAATGTGTGTATATTCAGTATATACAGTATAAAGGTCCTTGTTCAGTCGCTTCCTGTTCAAGGGTGACAACGCTCTGTCCCTGTCCCCCAATTGCACTCCTATGTTGTCACCCTGTCACCAGTGACATGATGCAATTTACTATATACTGTATAAGTCCATATATATATATATATATATATATATATATATATATATATATATATATGTGTGTCCTTCATTCATTATATATAGGTCTTTGGGCACTTCCTGTTATGAGGTGACAACGCTCTTTCCCTGTCTCCCGAATGTGCTCCTGTGTTGTCACCCTGTCACCAGTGACGCAATGCATGCTAATTTACTATATGCAGCATATAAGTCCTTGATCACTTCCTATATATATATATATATGTCCTTCATTCATTATATATAGGTCTTTGGGCACTTCCTGTTACGGGGTGACAACGCTCTGTCTAGTCTCCCAATTGCACTCCCTGCGTTGTCACCCATGTGGAGCCCGGCTGCTGGGGTTCTGGATTCTA
Source organism: Lithobates septentrionalis (assembly GCA_037952835.1). Classification (NCBI taxonomy): domain Eukaryota; kingdom Metazoa; phylum Chordata; class Amphibia; order Anura; family Ranidae; genus Lithobates; species Lithobates septentrionalis. Next base: position 191,292 of record JBBDGP010004130.1, on the reverse strand, counting down.
ATCAATCTGGAGGACTCACAGTGGCGAGAATGTCTGGCTCTACCCCGCCCACCTTTAGGATGTGGCCACGCCTCCCACTGCATGCATCGTGGAAGGAAAAGAGTCACTCCACCCACATCTGATATTTTCATAGAAGGTGGAGTCAAATGGCATTGAACGCTCCATCGGCAAGAAATTCCCGCCGCCTTTGTGTGTTCCAGCTCCTCCTGGTGGCTCCTGCCCTCATGGAGTCTCACTCCTCCTGCTGCTGCATTCTCTTTAACCTTTAAGCAAAACTGCCTGCAAAAAATAAATCTGTATTTTATTTCATTGCAATTTTAATGCATATAAATCGGTCAGAGTGCGATAGCTGATCTCGTTCGATAATAAGTTTAAAAAAAAAAAAAACATAAAATCAGAATTTTCACTGCTGATTACTCTGCAATGACGACAAGGGTTAAAAATTAAAGGGACACTAACGCCGTGATGTCACTACATGGCTGTATTTATAAAACCTGCAGATTGGAAACAAATGTGTCAGGATGGATGGATGGAGGCGGAGGAAGGGGTTAAAGGGGAGCTCCTGGGAGGGTGGGGGGAGGGGGGGACAGCGTTCTAGAACAGCTTTACCGCCTGCATTCATCTCACAGAGAGAGCTGGAGAGCCTCATACAAAGCCATTCATCCATCACTGGGAACTACCCGGCTCCGCCACTGACAACCCTTCCACTTTCACTCAATAGCACAGGAGGCCCCGCCCACCCCCTCCCTCTGCTAGAGAGACCGCCCCCTACTGACGATTGGCTGCATTTAAAAATCTTTGAAAGAATGGGACGGGCTGGGGGAGGATTAACCCCTTCACTGCGGGGAAGCAGTTTGCTGACGGGAAAAAATATTTATAGCTCTGACGTATACCGCGGTGCTGTACAGAGAACACTGAGCTATTAAGCAGAAGAGCTTACACTCTAATGTCCCCCCCACAGTCACACACTATTATTATTATTATAGATTTATATAGCTCTGACATATACCGCAGTGCTGTACAAAAAAAACAAATCCATTCGCCAGAGGAGCTTACACTCTAATGTCCCCCCCCCCCCCACAGTCACACACTATTATTATTATACGTTTATATAGCTCTGACATATACCACAGTGCTATACAAAGAAAACAAATCCATTTGTCGGAGGAGCTTACATTCTAATGTCCCCCCACCACAGTCACACACTATTATTATTATACATTAATATAGCTGTGACATATACCGCAGCGCTGTACAGAGAACACTGCGCCATTTGCCAGAAGAGCTTACACTCTAATGTCCCCCCACAGTCGCACACTATTATTATATATTTATGTTGTGTAAAGTGCTGCACAAGCTGTTGGCGCTATATAATAATAATATACTGTAGCTCTGACATATACCATGGTGCTGTAAAGAGAACGTTAATCCATTCACCAGAGGAGCTTACACTCTAATGTCCCCCCCCACAGTCACACACTATTATTATTATACATTTATATAGCTCTGACATATACCGCAGTGTTGTACAGAAAAAATGAATCCATTCGCCAGAGGAGCTTACACTCTAATGGCCCCCCCATAGTCACACACTATTATTATTGTAGATTTATATAGCTCTGACATATACCATAGTGTTGTACAGAGAACACTGAGCCAGTCACATCAATTTCTGTGCCAGAAGAGCTTACACTCTAATGTCACCCACAGCCACACACTATTATTATTATAGATTTATATAGCTCTGACATATACCGCGGCGCTGTACAGAAAAAACTAATCCATTCGCCAGAGGAGCTTACACTCTAATGCCCCCCTCCCCCCCCCCCCCCCACAGTCACACACTATTATTTTTATATATTTATGTTGTGTAAAGTGCTGCACAAACTATTGGCGCTATATAATAATAATATACTGTACCTCTGACATATATCATGGTGCTGTACAGAGAACGTTAATACATTCGCCAGAGGAGCTTACACTCTAATGTCACCCCACAGTCACACACTATTATTATTATTATACATTTATATAGCTCTGACATATACCGCAGTGCTGTACAGAGAACACTGAGCCAGTCACATCAGTCTCTGCACCAGAGGAGCTTACACTCTAATGTCCCCTCCCAGTCACACACTATTATTATTATACATTTATATAGCTCTGACATATACCGCAGCGCTGTAGAGAGAACACTGAATCTGAACCATCTTGAAGTCTATACACTTACTTTGTGAAGACCTCCACACATTTCCTCCCTGGCATTCTGGGACATGTAGTCACTGTGCCCCTGTGAGTAGTCACTGCTGTGTCACACATTTCCTGTCTTCTGTACTACAGAGGAGCTGAGAGGAGGAGTTTAAGGGGGCGGAGTCAGTAGAGGAATCACTGCTTGCCAGCAGCAAAGTACCATGGGACATGTAGTCCTTAGAAATGGAAGAAGCTGCAAAGCATGCTGGGGATCTTGGAAAGCTGATGAAAGAGGTGGCCAGCAGACAAGGCAGCACTCACACCATTAAGGGAGATTTTCCAAGTAAATCTGGATTGGATTGGTCAGTGATAAGTGTTGTTTGTATTGTGACCAGAGATCTCCTCTAAGCCCAGGACACCGGTGCTGCAAGGCCACAGTGCACAGCAAAGGGGGATTTCCAGCATGGTTGGGAAAGGCGCTCATTCAGGCGCAGAGCTAAAACTGATTTATTTACTAATTTATTTTCATTAAAAAATATTGTAGCTTTTCTAAAATAATTCTGCTGCTTTCCTTATCTTGTTACAGAGTGTGCTGTGAGCTTCATGAATCCTGTGATAGAGCTAATATCCTAGATTTCATCTCCCTCTAGTGGTGAATTGTTTAATGACAGTGCAGTTTATTAAAGCAGTATTAAACCCAAAAGCAAACGTTTATTCTATTGCAGATGACCAATTCTTAGATGGGATGGCTGCATTCGTTTTCTTTTTTTAGGCTTTCTTCCTTCTATCTTCATCTAATAATCCAGCCAGTAAGTCTGCTGTTTTTCAACAGAAAAGCTCTCTTGTAGTTACATGGATGCGGTGTTGCCAACCGCCCGTAGATTTACAGGCAGCCCGTAAACACAGGGCACCTTTTTCTCCTGCCCATAAATGCCCGTAGGAACCGAACAGGGCCAGTAAAAATGGCTGCGACAGGCTCGGGTGATAACTGCACATGCGCAGTTCCAGAAATCCCAGAGACAATCTGATCAGGGGCGTAACTACCACCATAGCGACCCATGCGGGCGCTATGGGGCCCGCAGCCTAGTGGGGCCCGGTGAGGATGAGAGCACCGCCAACACAGTCTCCCAGCCAGGGGAAGAGAGAGGAGAAGAAGAGGCGAGCTGTCCGTATCAGCAGAGAGCTAAATTGCCCGATGTAAGAGCTTTCATTAGAACTTCCAGTGTTCCCGGGGCTCACGTCACATAGCTCCACCTTTTGGCCCGGTGCCTTTGATAGACAGAACGCCGATCCAATGCGGGACATGTGACGTCATCAAAGGCATCGGGCCAAGAGGTGGGGCTATGTGACGATGAGCCCCGGGTAGACAGGAAATTCAAATGAAAGCTATTACAGCGGGCAATCTGCTGATCCGGGTGGCTTGCCTCTTCCTCTGCATAGGTGGGGCTGTATGGGGCACAGGCAGACCAGGCTGTATTGGGCACAGGTCACGCTGTATGGGGCACAGGTCATGCTGTATTGGGCACAGGTCACGCTGTATTGGGCACAGGTCACGATGCATTGGGCACAGGTCACGCCGTATGTGGCACAGGTCACACTGCATTGACACTAGGGCAGCTGTGGGAGGGGGGGCTGTTTGCAGGGGGGCCCCATACAACATTTTGCTATGGGGCCCTGCTATTTCTAGTTACGCCCCTGAATCCGATCCTGAGACCGTGCCGACCTGGCCCGCCCGGCCCCCGTTGCTGGTGATGTCATGCCACAAGCCGCCACTGGGCCTGGCCTAAAAATGCCAGGAGCCAAGTGGGCTGGTGGAGGAGCCTTGGAGTGGACAGTGCAGTGGAGCCGGAAGGACTGGCGGCGGCACCAGCAGCACCGTGAGAGAGATGGACACTGCATCCTCTGACCGCCTCCTGTATCTTGTCCGCAGCCTCCAACCACCTCCTGTATCATGTCCACATCCTCTGACCACCTCCTGTATCCTGTCCGCATACTCTGACCGCCTCCTGTATCCTGTCCGCATCCTCTGACCCCCTCCTGTATCCTGTCCACATCCTCTGATCGCCCCCTGTATCATGTCCGCATCCTCTGACCACCTCCTGTATCATGTCTGCATCCTCTGACCACCTCCTGTATCATTTCCGCATACTCTGACCGCCTTTCTGTATCCTGTCCGCATCCTCTGACCCCCTCCTGTATCCTGTCTGCATCCTCTGATCGCCCCCTGTATCATGTCCGCATCCTCTGACCACCTCCTGTATCATGTCTGCATCCTCTCACCACCTCCTGTATCATTTCCGCATACTCTGACCGCCTCCTGTATCATGTCTGCATCCTCTGACCACCTCCTGTATCATTTCCGCATACTCTGATCGCCTCCTGTATCATGTCTGCATCCTCTGACCACCTCCTGTATCATGTCCGCATCCTATAACCACCTCCTGTATCATGTCTGCATCCTCTGACCACCTCCTGTATCATTTCCGCATACTCTGACCGCCTCCTGTATCCTGTCCGCATCCTATGATCGCCCCCTGTATCATGTCTGCATCCTCTGACCGCCTCCTGTACCCTGTCCGCATCCTCTGACCGCCTCCTGTATCCTGTCCACAACCTCTGATCGCCATCTGTATCATGTCTGCATACTCTGACCACCTCCTGTACCCTGTCCGCATCCTCTGACCACCTCCTGTATCCTGTCCGCATCCTCTGACCACCTCCTGTATCCTGTCCGCATCCTCTGACCACCTCCTGTATCCTGTCCGCATCCTCTGACCACCTCCTGTATCCTGTCCGCATCCTCTACCCCCTTCCTGTATCCTGACCGCATCCTCTGACCACCTCCTGTATCCTGTCCGCATCCTCTGCCCCCCTCCTGTATCCTGACTGCATCCTCTGACCACCTCATGTATCCTGTCCGCATACTCTGACCACCTCCTGTATCATGTCCGCATCCTCTGACCGCCCCCTGTATGCTGTCTGCATACTCTGACCACCTCCTGTATCATTTCCGCATACTCTGACCGCCTCCTGTATCATGTCTGCATCCTCTGACCACCTCCTGTATCATTTCCGCATACTCTGACCGCCTTTCTGTATCCTGTCCGCATCCTCTGACCCCCTCCTGTATCCTGTCTGCATCCTCTGATCGCCCCCTGTATCATGTCCGCATCCTCTGACCACCTCCTGTATCATGTCTGCATCCTCTCACCACCTCCTGTATCATTTCCGCATACTCTGACCGCCTCCTGTATCATGTCTGCATCCTCTGACCACCTCCTGTATCATTTCCGCATACTCTGACCGCCTCCTGTATCATGTCTGCATCCTCTGACCACCTCCTGTATCATGTCCGCATCCTCTAACCACCTCCTGTATCATGTCTGCATCCTCTGACCACCTCCTGTATCATTTCCGCATACTCTGACCGCCTCCTGTATCCTGTCCGCATCCTATGATCGCCCCCTGTATCATGTCTGCATCCTCTGACCGCCTCCTGTACCCTGTCCGCATCCTCTGACCGCCTCCTGTATCCTGTCCACAACCTCTGATCGCCATCTGTATCATGTCTGCATCCTCTGACCACCTCCTGTACCCTGTCCGCATCCTCTGACCACCTCCTGTATCCTGTCCGCATCCTCTGACCACCTCCTGTATCCTGTCCGCATCCTCTGACCACCTCCTGTATCCTGTCCGCATCCTCTGACCACCTCCTGTATCCTGTCTGCATCCTCTGCCCCCTTCCTGTATCCTGACCGCATCCTCTGACCACCTCCTGTATCCTGTCTGCATCCTCTGCCCCCCTCCTGTATCCTGACTGCATCCTCTGACCACCTCATGTATCCTGTCCGCATACTCTGACCACCTCCTGTATCATGTCCGCATCCTCTGACCGCCCCCTGTATGCTGTCTGCATACTCTGACCACCTCCTGTATCATTTCCGCATACTCTGACCGCCTCCTGTATCATGTCTGCATCCTCTGACCACCTCCTGTATCATTTCCGCATACTCTGACCGCCTCCTGTATCATGTCTGCATCCTCTGACCACCTCCTGTATCCTGACTGCATCCTCTGACCACCTCATGTATCCTGTCCGCATACTCTGACCACCTCCTGTATCATGTCCGCATCCTCTGACCGCCCCCTGTATGCTGTCTGCATACTCTGACCACCTCCTGTATCATTTCCGCATACTCTGACCGCCTCCTGTATCATGTCCGCATCCTCTGACCACCTCCTGTATCATGTCTGCATCCTCTGACCACCTCCTGTATCATTTCCGCATACTCTGACCGCCTCCTGTATCCTGTCCGCATCCTATGATCGCCCCCTGTATCATGTCTGCATCCTCTGACCGCCTCCTGTATCCTGTCCACAACCTCTGATCGCCATCTGTATCATGTCTGCATACTCTGACCACCTCCTGTACCCTGTCCGCATCCTCTGACCACCTTCTGTATCCTGTCTGCATCCTCTGACCACCTCCTGTATCCTGTCCGCATACTCTGACCACCTCCTGTATCCTGTCCGCATCCTCTGACCACCTCCTGTATTCTGTCCGCATCCTCTGACCACCTCCTGTATCCTGTCCGCATCCTCTGCCCCCTTCCTGTATCCTGACCGCATCCTCTGACCACCTCCTGTATCCTGTCCGCATCCTCTGCCCACCTCCTGTATCATGTCTGCATCCTCTGACCACCTCCTGTATCATTTCCGCATACTCTGACCGCCTTTCTGTATCCTGTCCGCATCCTCTGACCCCCTCCTGTATCCTGTCTGCATCCTCTGATCGCCCCCTGTATCATGTCCGCATCCTCTGACCACCTCCTGTATCATTTCCGCATACTCTGACCGCCTCCTGTATCATGTCTGCATCCTCTGACCACCTCCTGTATCATTTCCGCATACTCTGACCGCCTCCTGTATCATGTCTGCATCCTCTGACCACCTCCTGTATCATTTCCGCATACTCTGACCGCCTCCTGTATCATGTCTGCATCCTCTGACCACCTCCTGTATCATGTCCGCATCCTCTGACCACCTCCTGTATCATGTCTGCATCCTCTGACCACCTCCTGTATCATTTCCGCATACTCTGACCGCCTCCTGTATCCTGTCCGCATCCTATGATCGCCCCCTGTATCATGTCTGCATCCTCTGACGGCCTCCTGTACCCTGTCCGCATCCTCTGACCGCCTCCTGTATCCTGTCCACAACCTCTGATCGCCATCTGTATCATGTCTGCATACTCTGACCACCTCCTGTACCCTGTCCGCATCCTCTGACCACCTCCTGTATCCTGTCCGCATCCTCTGACCACCTCCTGTATCCTGTCCGCATCCTCTGACCACCTCCTGTATCCTGTCCACATACTCTGACCACCTCCTGTATCCTGTCCGCATCCTCTGACCACCTCCTGTATCCTGTCCGCATCCTCTGACCACCTCCTGTATCCTGTCCGCATCCTCTGCCCCCTTCCTGTATCCTGACTGCATCCTCTGCCCCCCTCCTGTATCCTGACTGCATCCTCTGACCACCTCATGTATCCTGTCCGCATACTCTGACCACCTCCTGTATCATGTCCGCATCCTCTGACCGCCCCCTGTATGCTGTCTGCATACTCTGATCACCTCCTGTATCATTTCCGCATACTCTGACCGCCTCCTGTATCATGTCTGCATCCTCTGACCACCTCCTGTATCATTTCCGCATACTCTGACCGCCTCCTGTATCATGTCTGCATCCTCTGACCACCTCCTGTATCATGTCCGCATCCTCTGACCACCTCCTGTATCATGTCTGCATCCTATGATCACCCCCTGTATCATGTCTGCATCCTCTGACCGCCTCCTGTATCCTGTCCACAACCTCTGATCGCCATCTGTATCATGTCTGCATACTCTGACCACCTCCTGTACCCTGTCCGCATCCTCTGACCACCTCCTGTATCCTGTCTGCATCCTCTGACCACCTCCTGTATCCTGTCCGCATACTCTGACCACCTCCTGTATCCTGTCCGCATCCTATGATCACCCCCTGTATCATGTCTGCATCCTCTGACCGCCTCCTGTATCCTGTCCACAACCTCTGATCGCCATCTGTATCATGTCTGCATACTCTGACCACCTCCTGTACCCTGTCCGCATCCTCTGACCACCTCCTGTATCCTCTCTGCATCCTCTGACCACCTCCTGTATCCTGTCCGCATACTCTGACCACCTCCTGTATCCTGTCCGCATCCTCTGACCACCTCCTGTATCCTGTCCGCATCCTCTGACCACCTCCTGTATCCTGTCCGCATCCTCTGCCCCCTTCCTGTATCCTGACCGCATCCTCTGACCACCTCCTGTATCCTGTCCGCATCCTCTGCCCCCCTCCTGTATCCTTACTGCATCCTCTGACCACCTCATGTATCCTGTCCGCATACTCTGACCACCTCCTGTATCATGTCCGCATCCTCTGACCGCCCCCTGTATGCTGTCTGCATACTCTGACCACCTCCTGTACCCTGTCCGCATCCTCTGACCACCTCATGTATCCTGTCCGCATACTCTGACCGCCTCCTGTATCCTGTCCGCATACTCTGACCGCCTCCTGTATCCTGTCTGCATTCTCTGACCGCCTCCTGTATCATGTCTGCATCCTATGATCGCCCCCTGTATCATGTCTGCATCCTCTGACCGCCTCCTGTATCCTGTCTGCATCCTCTGACCACCTCATGTATCCTGTCTGCATACTCTGACCGCCTCCTGTATCATGTGCGCACCCTCTGACCGCCTCCTGTAATCTGTCCGCATCCTCTGTCCGCCTCCTGTATCATGTCCGCATCCTCTGACCCCCTCCTGTATCATGTGCGCACCCTCTGACCGCCTCCTGTACCCTGTCCGCATCCTCTGACCGCCTCCTGTATCATGTCTGCATCCTCTGATCGCCCCCTGTATCATGTCTGCATCCTCTGACTGCCTCCTGTACCCTGTCCGCATCCTCTGACCGCCTCCTGTACCCTGTCCGCATCCTCTGACTGCCTCCTGTATCCTGTCCGCATCCTCTGACCGCCTCCTGTACCCTGTCTGCATCTTCTGGCCGCCTCCTGTACCCTGTCCGCATCCTCTGACCGCCTCCTGTATCATGTCCGCATCCTCTGACCGCCTCCTGTATCCTGTCCGCATCCTCTGACCGCCTCCTGTATCCTGTCCGCATCCTCTGATCGCCACCTGTATCATGTCCGCATCCTCTGATCGCCACCTGTATCATGTCCGCATCCGCTGATCGCCACCTGTACCCTGTCCGCATCCTCTGACCACCTCCTGTACCCTGTCCGCATCCTCTGTCTGCCTCCTGTATCTCTGTACCTCCAGCTCTTATGCACCTGAGAACAGAGGAAATGTGAATACTTACAAAAAAAGGGGGAAAGGGTATTTATAATGTTTATTTTTATATCTATACACAAATGTTTTGCCTTTCATTTCTATATGAAACTGAATGGGTTGTTTTAGGTTAGGTAAGGGTTCACATCTACTTTAACCGCCTGCCGACCAGCTGCTGTCATTATATTGCGGCAGGCCGGCACATTCCCTCGAGCCGTCGTAGCGGTACGTCGGCTTTTTAACCACCTCAATACTGGGCACTTAAATCCCCTTCCTGCCAAGACCAATTTTCAGCTTTCGGTGCTCTCACACTTTGAATGACAATTACTCAGTCATGCAACACTGTACCCAAATGAAATTTGTGTCCTTTTTTTTCACACAAATAGAGCTTTCTTTTGGTGGTATTTAATCACTAATGGGTTTTTTATTTTTTGTGCTATAAATAAAAAAAAACGTAAATTTTGTGAAAAATTGCCTTTTTCTTTGTTTTTGTCATAAAATTTAGCAAATTAGTAATTTTTCTTCATAAATTTTGGCCAAAATTTATACTGCTACATATCTTTGGTAAAAATAACCCAAATTAGTGTATATTACCGTATTTGGTCTTTGTGAAAGTTATAGAGTCTACAAACTATGGTGCCAATCACTGAAAATTGATCACATCTGATCAGGCCTTCAGTACATCAGGTGAATCTCATTTCTTGAGGTACTAACAAGTCAGAAAAGTACAAATACCCCCTAAATGACCCCTTTTTAGAAAGTAGTCATTCCAAGGTATTAAATAAGTAGCATGGTGAGTTTTTTTAAGTTGTAATTTTTTCCCACAATTCTTTGCAAAATGAAGAGTATATTTATTTATTTTTACGAAATTGTCATATTAAAAGGTTATTTCTCTCACAGAGCATATGCATACAACAAATTACACCCCAAAATACATTCTGCGACTCCTCCTGGAGTATGGGGATACCACATGTGTGGGACTTTTATACAGCCTGGCCACATACAGAGGCCCAACATTGAAGTAGCACCTTCAGGCGTTCTACGAGCATAAATTGCACATCTCATTTCTCAACCACCTATTACACTTTTGAAGGCCCTGGAGCACCAGGACAATGGAATTGCCCACAAAATGACCCTATTTTGGAAAGCAAACACCCTAACGTATAATCTATGAGGCATAATGAGTCTTTTGAACGGTTATTTTTTTTCCAGAAGTTTTTGGAAAATGTGGGAAAAAAATGAAAACAAAAAAAATGAAAACGCATTTTTTTACACAAAGTTGTCCATTTATAAGATATTTCCAACACATAGCAAAAATGACACCCCAAAATACATTTTGCTACTCCCCCTGAGTATGGGGATACCACATGTGTGAGACTTTTACACAGCTTGGCCACATACAGAGGCCCAACATCCAAGTAGCACCATCAGGCGTTCTAGGAGCATACATTACATCGATAATTTCCTGGCAACCTATCATTTTTGAAGGCCCTTCATATTTCTAACACATAGCATGTACATACCAAGAATTACAATCCAAAATAAATTCTATTGCGGAAAGGGTAAAAAAAAAAAAGTATTGCCTGTGCTTTTAGTAGTGTCCACAGAAGAATGCACTGGTCCAGGCAGCAGTCAGGGATGTGCTTAGCGACAGCAATAGTAATTATCCAGGCAGCAGGCAGGAATATTGTCCATGGTCAGCACAAGGATATTGTCAGCACAGCCAAAGCATTTGTTCATAGAAATTGTCCAGGCAGAGACAGCCAGCACAGCCATAATTGGGGAAGCATGGTGATGAAAATGGGGAAAATATGGACTAATATTTTAGGGATGTATGATAAAGCATTCACCAATTCACCAATGTAAAGGCCAGGTTGGGAGGGACACTGGGGACAATGGAAACTGGTATCTTTTTGAAATCCTCTTCTGCTGCACACGCGACATCTTTTTTGCCGTCTTCGGCCTGCTTCCGATGGTGGAATGTTGTACGGGAAGTGGCGTTCATGAAGTCGGTTAACAGCATCAGAGCGAAGGTCTTCTGGGGGGGGGGTCTTTGTTGATAGATGAGGGTCGTGACTACTTCTTCTATGAATTTTAGGAAGGGGGCGGGGCTTTCTGTGGATTTGGTGTAGACTATGTAGGAATTATGAATGGCCACATGAATGAGATAAATTGCTACCTTCTTGTACCAGAATCGGGACCTCCTTATTGACAAATAGGGTTGAATCATTTGATCATTGAAATCCACCCCCCATGTAGAGATTATAATCTAGGACACATGTCGGTTTTTTAAATGGGACCTCGTCTTCGCTGAACTACAACTGTCATCGTGAATGGTGGACATCATGTGCACGTTCCTGTTATCTTTCCACCTCAAGGCCAGCACTTCATTGCATCTCAGTGTTGCTCTTTCTCCCCTTTGCAGCTTTTTGTTCACTATGGATTGTGGGAAGCCCTTCCTATTTTTTCTTGAGGTTCCTCAGGCCAGGGTTTTTTCGATATATAGGTGTCTGAAAAGGGGCAGGCTGGTATAAAAGTTGTCAAGGTATATATGATATCCTTTTTCCAGAAGTGGGTAAGCCAGGTCCCATACGATTTTTCCAGTTGTGCCCATGTAGGCCGGGCACTCAGGGGGCTGGAGCTGGGAATCTCTTCCTTCATATATGCGGAACGCATACAGATATCCCGTGGCTCTCTCACAGAGCTTGTATAATTTTACTCCGTATTTGGCCTCTTTGCTAGGAATATATTGTTTTATTCCTAGCCGGCCTGAAAATGGTGCCAGGGACTCATCCACACATATATGCTTCTCAGGGACATAGAGTTCCGCAAATCGTTGGGAAAATACATTTATCCGTGGGCGAATTTTATATAACTTATCGGAATTTGGATGATTGTGGGGAGGGCCCTGGGTGTTGTCGTTAAAATGAAAGAATCTCATAATCATCTCATATCGGGACCTGGGCATTGCGGCAGAATACATGGGCATGTGGTGGATGGGGTTGGTGGACCAATAAGCATGTCCTTCATATTTTTTTGTAAGCCCCATGTTTAGGGTGAGGCCCAAAAACAATTTGAACTCCTCCAAATTCAGATCTCTCCACTCAAACGGACGGGCATAAGAAGATTGGGGGTTGTTGGCAATATACTGCTGGGCATATAAATTGGTCTGGTCCACAATGAATTGCAGCAAAGTGTCGGGCAAAAACAGGTGAAAGCAATCGATCTCAGATGGGCTGTGCGATGGGTGGCAGGTAACGTTCACTGATAGGTGATGATGGTGTGATGGGCGATGGTCACTGATGGGTGACAGGCGGTGGTCACTGATGGGTGACAGGCCATGGATGGTGACGGGTGACGGTCACTGATGGGTGACAGGCCACGGACGGTGACGGGTGATGGTCACAGATGGGTGACAGGCGACGGTCACTGATGGGTGACGGGTGATGGGTGACAGGCCAAGGGTCACTGATGGGTGACGGGTGCACCACTGATGGTCACTGATGGGTGATGGGTGACAGGGCACGGTCACTGATGGGTGGCAGGTGCACCCATGGTCACTGATGGGTGACGGGTGACAGGGCACGGTCACTGATGGGTGACGGGTGATGGGTGACAGGGCACGGTCACTGATGGGTGGCAGGTGCACCCATGGTCACTGATGGGTGACGGGTGACAGGGCTGGGTCACTGATGGGTGATGGGTGACAGGGCACGGTCACTGATGGGTGACAGGTGACAGGGCAGGTCACTAATGGGTGATGGGTGACAGGGCAGGGTCACTGATGGGTGATGGGTGACAGGGCAGGTCACTGATGGGTGATGGTTGACAGGGCACGGTCACTGATGGGTGACGGGTGACAGGGCACGGTCACTGATGGGTGACGGGTGATGGGTGACAGGGAACGGTCACTGATGGGTGACAGGGCACAGTCACTGATGGGTGATGGGTGACAGGGCACGGTCACTGTTGGGTGGCGGGTGACAGGGCACGGTCACTGATGGGTGACGGGTGATGGGTGACAGGGCACGGTCACTGTTGGGTGACGGGTGACAGGGCACGGTCACTGATGGGTGACGGGTGATGGGTGACAGGGCATGGTCACTGATGGGTGATGGGTGACAGGGCACGGTCACTGATGGGTGATGGGTGACAGGGCACGGTCACTGATGGGTGACAGGTGACAGGGCACGGTCACTGATGGGTGAGGGGTGACAGGGCAGGTCAATGATGGGTGACGATTGCACCGCTGCTGGTCACTGATGGCAGTCTCTTATGTGACAGGTGCACTTCTATGGGGTGACTGTTGGGTGACAGATGACAATTGGGGAGGGGGGGCGATGGGACAGGTGTGGTGTTGGTGAAGACACTACTAAACATAGATCTGTAACTCACTACTCCTGGCTATTGTCTCCTCACACTGGAAACGGTGTGAGGAGAGAAGAGCTGGTAACAGTTAGTTACAGCTCTATGTTTACATTTAGTGATCGGCTGTGAATGGATCACAGCCGATCACGTGGTACACAGCCCTTGCCAATGGCTGTTTACTATCGTCGGTGACGAGCAGTGTTCCCGGAAACACCCCGCCACCGACGTGCACGTGCAGCGCGCTCACGAACGCGCGTATGCGCTGTGTAATGTGGGGAGTTACCATCCGTGATCGGCCGTGATTCAATCACGGCAAATCACGTGGTAAACAGCCATGACCAGTTTACATGCCCTGTTTAAATGGGCTCATGTCATATAACGTCCGCCCAGAACTAGAGCCTTACCGTCCCGCCGTCATTTGCAGTGGGAGGTAGGCTAGTGGTTAAGCAGGGATAGCAGGCGCGCGTGGCTGCTGCACTGCAGCGGGTGCCGATGCGCGTGGCTGGCGGTCACGATGACCACCTGCCACACGTGATCGCGGGCACGAGAGCCAGAACAGGAATGTGCGCGTGTGTAAACACACACGCACATCAGTGTTCTGTGAGGAGAAGAGAGACAGATGGTGTGGTCCTACTAGCTAGGAACAGCGATCTGTCTCCTCCTCTACTCAGTCCCCTCCCCCTACAGTTAGAACACATCCAGGGAACACAGTTAACCCCTGGATCACCCCCTAGTGTTAACCCCTTCCCTGCCAGTGACATTTTTACAGTAATTAGTGCATTTTTATAGCTCTGATCGCTGTATAAATGTGAATGGTCCCAAAAATATGACAAAAGTGTCCGATCTGTCCTCCGCAATGTCACAGTCCTGATAAAAATCGCAGATCGCCGCCATTACTAGTAAAAAAAAAATTATAATAAAAATGCCATAAATATATCCCCTATTTTGTAGACGCTATAACTTTTGCGCAAACCAATCAATATACGCTTAATGCAATTTTTATTACCAAAAATAAGTAGAAGAATACATATCGGCCTAAACTGAGGAAAAAATTAGCTTTTTTAAAAAATAATTGGGGATATTTATTATAGCAAAAAGTACAAAATATTGTGTTTTTTCAAAATTGTCGCTCTTCTTTTGTTCATAGCGCAAAAAATAAAAACCGCAGAGGTGATCAAATACCACCAAAAGAAAGCTCTATTTGTGGGGGAAAAAAAGGACGTCTATTTAGTTTGCTACAACGTCACATGACCGCGCAATTGTCAGTTAAAGCGACGCAGTGCCGAATCGCAAAAAATGGTCTGGTCATTAAGCAGCCACATCTTCCGGGGCTGAAGTGGTTAAGTAGCTGTTGGAGAATTCTAGGATTTCCTGCATCTCAAACACTTAAAGCGGTTGTAAACAGCTGCACCTCTTTTTTTTTTTCCTTACCGGCAAGGCAAAGGCATAATGTGCTAGCATGCATTGCATACTAGCACATTATGTGAAACTTGCCTCAAAACGAAGCCTTCCAGCGATGCAATGTCATCGCTGGGGACGGCGTCCATCTGTACCTGTTCTTCCTTCCGGGTTTGCGGCTCTGTGACTTGCCTGAGCCGCGATGACGTCCTTCCTGTGCAGTCACAGCACACGGCTCTGGCGCCAGTGACATAACTGGCTGCTAGGACAGTAAATATCTCCTAAACGGTGCATGTTTAGGAGATATTTACACTACCTAGAGGTAAAACTTAAAGATGGAAGTTTACTTTCTCTTTAAAGCGGAGTTCCACTCAAAAATGGAACTTCCGCTTATCCGTCTCCTGCCCCCCCCCCTTCCAGTGCCACACATTTGGCACCTTTCAGGGGGGAGGGGGGGGGAAAGGTAGCTGTTTTTGACAGGTACCATTCCCCACTTCCAGGAGACAGGGCCACAGCCCCCTCCTCCTTCCCCCGCCGGACCAATTAGAAAGTGCAGTGCGCTTCGCGCATGCGCAGTAGGGTACCGGCTGCAACTGCCGGGTCCCCTTACCAGGAATGGCTGCAGTGCCGACATCGCGGGCGCCCTGGGACAGGTAAGTGTCCTAATATTAAAAGTCAGCAGCTGCAGTATTTGTAGCTGCTGACTTTAAATTTTTCTTGGAGGGGGGGGGGGGCAGAACTCCTCTTTAACTACTTCAATACTGGGCACTTTCACCCCTTTCCTGCCCAGGCCAATTTTCAGCCTTCAGCGCTCTCACACTTTGAATGACAATTGCGCGGTCATGCAATGCTGTACCCAAACCAAATTTTTATCATTTTTTTCCCCACAAATAGAGCTTTCTTTTAGTGGTATTTAATCACCACGGGGGTGGGGGGGGGGGTTATTTTTTGCGCTACAAATAAAAAAAAACAAAAGAAAAAAACATTTTTCTTTGTTTCTGTTATAAAACTTTATAAATAAGTACATTTTCTCCTTCACTGATGAGTCGGCACTGACGGGAACTGATGAGGCGGCACTGATTAGGTGGCACTTATATGCAGCACTGATGGGCACTGATAGGTGGCACTGATGGGCATTTATAGGCAGCACTGTTGGGCACTTATAGGCGGCACTGATGGGCACTGATAGGTGGCACTGATGGGCACTTATAGGCGGCACTGATAGGCAGCACTGATGGGCATTTATAGGCAGCACTGTTTGGCACTTATAGGCGGCACTGATGGGCACTGATAGGTGGCACTGATGGGCACTTATAGGCGGCACTGATAGGTGGCACTGATGGGCACTGATAGGCAGCACTGATGGGCACTTATAGGCAGCACTGATGGGCACTGATAGGCGGCACTGATGGGCACTGATAGGTGGCACTGATGGGCACTTATAGGCGCCACTTATGGGCACTGATAGGTGGCACTGATGGGCACTGATAGGCAGCACTGATGGATGGCACTGATTGGTGGCACTGATGGATGGCACTGATAGGTGGCACTGATGGATGGCACTGATGGGTGGCACTGATGGATGGCACTGATGGATGGCACTGATGGGTGGCACTGATGGATGGCACTGATGGATGACACTGATGGGTGGCACTGATGGGCCGCACTTATAGATGGCACTGATAGGCAGCACTAATTAGGAGGCACTGACAGGCATCACTGATTGGCACAAATTGACCTTTCTAATGGGCACTGATTGGCATCCCTGCTGGGCTCTAGTGGACACCCTCAATGGGTCTGCACTGATAATCGATGCAGCAATTATCAGCGCAGACCCTGCCCCCCCCCCCCCCCCCCCATCAGAAGAGAAGTCAATCGGCTCTCCTCCACTCACGCTTTTCAGTGAAAATAGAGGAAAAGCTGATAAACTGCGCTTCATGGTTACCATGTGATCAGCTGATCACATGGTAAAGAGCCTCTGTCATAGGCTCTTTACTGGGATCGGAGATGCAGCGTGTCAGAATGGCACACCACACCACTGATCGCAGCGATGCCCGCCCCCCGGCAGGCGCGTGCTTTATGTCTTATCCTGCTGGACGTCATACGACACCCAGTCAGTATAATACAACCACTTTCCAGGCGTCAATCTGCTATATGGCGGGCGGGAAGTGGTTAATTACTGACTTTACCTTAGAAGGATCCGCCCCTTCCCAATTCTTGCACCATAACCCTGGTCAGGGAAGTCAGTCATCACAGTGATGGGATAAGGGGAGGTCCCAGGGAGCGTGTGTGCAGGCACTGCTATACATGACGATCACAATCATTTATAAGTCCTGGAATCCAGGATCTTTTGCAGCTAGATTCAGCAGGGTTTTCAGGGTGCATAGCTCCCAACTGTCCCTGATTTCGAGGGACTGCCCCTGATTTGGAGCAATGTCCCTCTGTCCTCCTCATTTGTCCCCCAATTTGGTCTGATCCATATAGATGTATATAAAATGCACATTTTATCTATTAAAAAGTGTTTTCCAGAGCTAAACTTTTCATCTGATTTCTAAATTTCTACATTATAATTATATCATATATATCATAATAATTATATTATAAATTCCATAAGTCAATATAAAGGAATAGTAGCAGTAAAAAAGCACTTGTGGGTTTAACCAATCTTGTTTTTTAGTACAATTCTAATTTAAGGGGGCATGGCAAGGGGTGTGTCCTATACCTGCATACTTTTCCTGATAGGTGTCCCTCATTCCCATCTCAAATAGTTTGGAAGTATGTAATTGTACGCCCCCTGGTGGCCGCTCTGGCCGACTGAGCTAGAGGAAGAGAGAGCACACTGCGCATGTGCACAGTTTAATCAGCTGGAGCAGCTGCAAGGGGGTGCACATGTAGCGTCCAGCCTGCCCTGCAAAAAAACAGGATGAAGGGGGGTGGAGGGACCAGCAGTTGGAGAACGTATGGGGAAGCAGGTGCAGCATTTTAAAATGAGGGGCGCTGGTATGTACTATTCAGGGGATCTGGATTTGCACAGGGGGGCTTTTTGTAAAATTTTGCTAAAGGGATACTCAACTACATTTTTTTTTTTTTTATGTTTATGTAATTTATAAATATCCCCCCAGATGCTGTGAAAATATGCAGTTCTGGCTTCAGTACTCACGTTTAATCCACAGCTGTCCCCCCTGCAGTACCCCTTCTTGGTCACAAGATGTCCTCAGTCTTCCACGTTAAATGAGGCTCATTGAAGAATACAGTGCAACCTTGGATTACGAGCATCATCCGTTCCAGAAGAATGCTTGTAATTCAAAGCACTCGCATATCAAAGCCAGTTTCCCCATAGAAGTCAATGGAACTTAAGATAATTCGTTCTGCATTAACATCTATTGCATGCAATACTGCATGTGGCCAGAGGTGGGGGGCGCCGGAGAGCCTCGGAAATACTCGGGGACAGCTCGGCGGAATTTGGAAACCCTTGGAAAGGCTCGGAAACACTCAGGAACGGGTTTTAGAGTATTTCCGAGTTACTCCGAGTGATTGTGAGTATTTCCGAACGGCTCGAAACCTTTACGAGTGTCATCGTGCCCCCCGCACCTCTGGCCAAATGGGGTACTGCACACCCCATTGGCTTGAATCCTGCTTGTTTTGCGAGACAACACTCACAAACAGAGTCAGGATTTAAAAAAAAAAAGTTGCTCGTCTTTCAAAACGCTTGTTAACCGCGTTACTCGTAAACCAAGTTTCCACTGTAGTGTGAATGCAGTGTCATGGCCCCGCCCCCTATTATGGTGCCCTTAACACACAGTGTACTGGTGTGGAGACTGGCACTGATGTCATCATGTTAGTGTACCCCCCCCCCCCCCCTTTGTCCTAAACAGGGGCTATTTTTCCATTCAGATTTTGGCTGAGCTGTAGTTAGCTCAGACCAATCGTATTGTTTTTTTCCCCTAAGCTTAAAGTGCCACTAAATCCACATCATAACAAATCATCAATAAATGATGCATTACATGCTGTTTATACTCACTCAGTCACTATAAGATTATTTTTCTGTATTCTGCAAAAAAAAAAACGGGATGATTCTGCTGCTCTCTATCGCACCCTTCTGTCCATGTCCCCAGTTCAGCTAGGGATATTGCAGGGCAGTGTTGGCAGCTCTGCACATGCTCAGTTTTCACTGAGTTTCTATGCTGAGCATTTCCCCCCTATCACATCTGAGCAGCATGTGGGCGTATAAATAAAGGTAAATGACAGCCCACTCCCTCCCACCTCCTCCATGCCCACTAAGCAGCTAAACACAATAGGGGGGGGGGGGTATTACATGTAGATTAATGGAGGATTCACCTCCCTGTTATTCTAAGACACAGGCTGGAGGGGCGTGACACAACCTGTGACTGGCAGAAATCCACCAACACCATGTTATTGCCAAAAAAAAATAAAGATTTGATTTCAAATATATATTTGTATGACATATTAAAACAGGTTATTGCTGTTATTATTTTTTTTTACTCTGTATTCCAAAAGGCTCTTTTTTTTATTTTGAACATGTGACCAGCAGCAGAGGACTAGAAGCTCCTCCTGCTCATGTTTCCCTGCAGACAGGCTGGGAGAGAGCTGGGTCGTGTGACAGCTGGATATCCATTAGGAAAAAGGTACACAGATTTTGTTTTAATTAAAATAATTACAGTGCCGCCATCCACATGCAAGAAATAGAAGGGGCAATGTAAATTATACAGTGTGTGTTTAGTATCACTGTAGGTTGGTATGTAATGTCTCACTGTCGCCAGTAGATGTCACTGGTATCAATGGCCATAGTATGCAGGGGCGTACCTAGAGCATTTGGCACCCGGAGCGGATCCTATATCTGCCCCCCCACGTTAAAATGTAAAAACACCCCACTGTGCCCCCTGCATACCTCTGCATCCCCCCTATATCTCTTTGTCACTACTGTGTACTCCCACTCCACAACTGCACCTCTGGACCCCTTTACATTACACAGCACCCTGCACCTCTGGACCCCTTTACATTACACATCCCTCTGCACCTCTGGACCCCTTTACATTACACATCACTCTGCACCTCTGGACCCCTTTACATTACACATCACTCTGCACCTCTGGACCCCTTTACATTACACAGCACTCTGCACCTCTGGACCCCTTTACATTACACAGCACTCTGCACCTCTTGACCCCTTTACATTACACAGCACGCTGCACCTCTGGACCCCTTTACATTACACAACACCCTGCACCTCTGGACCCCTTTTTTACATTACACAACACGCTGCACCTCTGGACCCCTTTACATTACACAACACCCTGCACCTCTGGACCCCTTTTTTACATTACACAACACGCTGCACCTCTGGACCCCTTTCCATTACACAGCACCCTGCACCTCTGGACCCCTTTGCATTATACAGCACTGTGCACCTCTGGACCCCTTTACATTACACATACCCCTGCACCTCTGGACCCCTTTACATTACACAGCATGCTGCACCTCTGGACCCCTGTACATTACACAGCACCCTGCACCTCTGGACCCCTTTACTTTACACAGCACCTGCACCTCTGGAGCCCTTTACATCACACAGCACCCTGCACCTCTGGACCCCTTTACATTACACAGTACTCTGGACCCCTTTCCATTACACAGCACCCTGCACCTTTGGACCCCTTTACATTACACAGCACTCTGCACCTCTGGACCCTTTTACATTACACAGCACCCTGCACCTCTGGACCCCTTTACATTACACAGCACGCTGCACCTCTGGACCCCTTTACATTAAACAGCACCCTGCATCACTGGACCCCTTTACATTACATAACACGCTGCACCTCTGGACCCCTTTACATTACACAGCACCCTGCACCTCTGGACCCCTTTACATTACACAACACCCTGCACCTCTGACCCCTTTACATTACACAGCACCCTGCACCTCTGGACCCCTTTACAATACACAGCACGCTGCACCTCTAGACTCCTTTACATTACACAGCACCCTGCATCACTGGACCCCTTTACATTACACAGCACCCTGCACCTCTGGACCCCTTTACATTACACAGCACCCTGCACCTCTGGACCCCTTTTCATTACACACCCTGCACCTGCATTGCTGTGCACGCTGCACCTCTGGACCCCTTTACATTACACAGCACCCTGCACCTCTGGACCCTTTTACATTACACCCCCCCTGTACCTCTGGACCCCTTTACATGACACAGCACCCTGCACCTCTGGACTCCTTTACAGTACTCAGCACCCTGCACCTCTGGACCCCTTTACATTACACAACACCCTGCACCTCTGGACCCCTTTACATTATACATCCCCCACAGCTCTGGACCCCCTGCATGTTACACAGACCCCCCCTTACAGTACAGACCCCCCATTCAGTGCAGACCCCCTTCAGTGCAGACCCCCCTCCATTCAGTGTAGACTCCCCTCCATTCAGTGCAGACACCCCCCTTCAGTGTAGACCCCCCTCCATTCAGTGTAGACCCCCCTCCATTCAGTGCAGACACCCCCATTCAGTGCAGACACCCCCTTCAGTGCAGACCCCCCTCCATTTAGTGTAGACCCCCCACCATTCAGTGCAGACCCCCCATTCAGTGCAAACACCCCCCTTCAGTGCAGACCCCCCCATTCAGTGCAGACACCCCCCTTCAGTGAAGACCCCCCATTCAGTACAGTTAGATGAACCCATAATGTACATGAGATCAGCAGGGGACATGCACAGCAGGTCCCCTCCTCCTGTGTAGACATAAACAGAGAGGGGGAGGCGGCTTCACACTGCTCAGAGCCTCTCAGACAGCCCACGGCCGCGAGAGAAGGGGATCGTTGGTCTACTGGTGTTGCCCCGGGCCCTGCGAGGGGTGTCACCACTCTGGAGGGTGTCACCCGAGTACGACTCGCACCCCCCGCCCTCCTTGCAATGCCACTGCAGCTCGCCTCTCCCTGCTCTAACCTGCCCTGTCACCGCGCCCTTGCCTAAACCCGCCCGCTGTCATCGCTTCAGTCGCGGAGGGGGGGGGGGCTGGCCTGACACCCCCCCCCCCAGTGTGTCCCCCCGCCTCCCCAGTTGGTACGCCACTGATAGTATGAGATTTCACAAACAAAACTAAGTTATGAATATTTATATTTCCTTTAGCCAATCCAGTAAGTTTATGCCACTGGTGCATGCTGGGGTAGGATATAAATATTTGGGACAGGCCCAGTAGCCTGTTTTGGGTCCTAATGTGTGCTGTAGCTGTCCTGCCTGGTCTGGAGCGCCAGGAAGAAGGCTGATCTCTCAGAAGGACCTCACTTGGAAAACAGCCAAGCAAAGCTGGGATTGGCTTCGATCGGCTGTTGGTAAAAGTAACCCTGAAGCGACGACCTGACATCACTTCCGGTTTACTCTGAAACCATCTGCGCCATTTTTTAAAAATGGAAAGCATCCAGAAACACCGATCTCTGTGATTTGAATGCTTTTAAGTGCAGAGGAGGGAGCTTCGGATCTTATAGACTCCAGATCTCCCCATAAAGAGGACCTGTCACATGCCTATTGCTGTCACAAGGATGTTTACATTCCTTGTGACAGCAATAAAAATGATAAAAAAAATTAAAGCAACAGTGTAAAAATAAATAAATAAATTGATAATTTTTAATTTTTTTTATTTTTTATTTTTTTATAAATCTTTTTATTAGTTTTCTTAACAAACAAACAACACAAATCACAACAAAAACATCATACACATTGAATATGAATACAAACAATTTCAAAATCCAATATAGCAATAATGCATCTATAGGAGAAAAAAAAGGGGGGGAAGGGAAGAAAGGAAAAATAAATTATAATAAATAAATAAATAAATTGATAATTTAAAAAAAAAATGAAAGTGGCCCCGTCCTTCCATGCTCGTGAAGGTGAATGCGCACTTTGGACCCGCACACATGCAAACAGCGATCGTCCCTCACATGCGAGGTATCGCCGTGAATGTCAGAACATGGGCAGTCACTCTAGTACCTGACCTCCTCTGTAAATCTAAAGTGGTAACCTGTAAAGGCTTTTAAAGCTTTACCCATGGATAAAAAAAAATTTACGTCATTTATCGCCATTGCACAGACGTGCGCAATTATAAAGCATGACTTGTCTACAGTGCCTTGAAAAAGTATTTATACCCCTTGACATTTTTCACATTTTGTCATGTTACAACCAAAATCATAAATGTATTTATGTATTCATTATAGGATATTATTTTTTAGAACCTAACCCTGACCTGTCTGGTGTGTTCCTTGGCCTTCATGATGCTGTTTGTTCACGAAGGTTCTCTAACAAACCTCTGAGGGCTTCTCAGAACAGCTGTATCTATACTGAGATTAAATTACACAGAGGTGGACTCTATTTACTAATGAGGTGACTTCCGAAGGCAATTGGTTCCACTAGATTTTAGTTAGGGGTATCAGAGTAAAGGGGGCTGAATACAAATGCCTCCCCCCCCCCCCCCCCCCAAACACACACACACACACACACA
Organism: Lithobates septentrionalis; assembly: GCA_037952835.1. Lineage (NCBI taxonomy): Eukaryota > Metazoa > Chordata > Amphibia > Anura > Ranidae > Lithobates > Lithobates septentrionalis. The sequence goes on along the minus strand of JBBDGP010004130.1, from coordinate 167,441 downwards.
CACACACACACACACACTTTTCACATATTTATTTGCAAAAAATTTGGAAAACCATTTATCATTTTCCTTCCACTTCACAATTATGTGCCACTTTGTGTTGGTCTATCACATAAAATCCTAATAAAAATACATTTACCTTTTTTGGTTGTAACATGACAAAATGTGTGAAATTTCAAAATACTTTTTTCAAGGCATTGTATTTACTCAGCGTAACTTCATCTTTTATATTTTACAAAAAAATTTTGGTTATGTATTGTGTTTTTTTTGCATTCAAATTCAAAAAGTGTTTTTTTTCCACAAAAATTGCGTTTGAAAAAACGCTGAACGTGTGACATAAAAAGTAATTCTCTAGGGCTTCTGCTTTAAAAAAAAAAAAATAATAATAATAATAATATTTTTGGGGGTTCTAAGTAATTTTCTAGCAAAAAATACTGATTGTTACATGTGAACAAAAAGTGCTAGAAAAGACCTGGCCTGGAAGTAGTTAATGTGTGCGTTGAGATGCGTTTTTTTTTTTTTTTTTACGGCATTCCAATAATATGCGATGTGTTCATTTTTCTATTCCATGCACACAAAAGCAGCAGAGCATTATTGTGAAAAAATAATAATTATTTAAATATGATTATAAATATAATTATTTAAAAAAAAAAAAGCAATTTTACCTTATTCCTGTATTGGGACAGATTAGCCTAATTCAGGCGTCGTGATCCACTCCCTCCCTGTAGGTGTGCATACTCCAATGTGAGCACTAGGTGGCAGCAGAGCATAAAGAATCATCTTCTGGGGTGGGTCACTTCATCTTTGAAGGAAAATAGATCTCATCGTATTGTTACCAGCTCTGTAATATTGTTGCATTTGGTGACATCCACCCTGAATCTGGACGCTGTAGGTTCTGCTCACATTTCGTCATTTATAGTTGCAGTGAAATGTGTATCGCACTGCACACAACATGGACAATGCCACCTGTGCCATTGTCGTCAGTGATACTAATATTCCTGTATAGCTTTTGTGTAGCTGTACATTTTAGGTATTCATTACATATCTGAACACCTAGCAGACGGAATGTGTCTTGAAGTAGACCACTCAGAGCTGCATGGAGTATGTCTGGGTTATGTCTGGGGTATGTCTGGGGTATGTCTGGTTGGATTCACACCTTACGCCCTTGCAATGTAACAGGTTGACTGTAATGGTGGCCCCACCGGCCTCACCTTTCCTTGTCTCCCTGCTCCCTGTACTTCCAGCTAGTGGCTCTGCCCCCTTACTCTATCTGACGGCGCTGGCCAGGGCCATTTCGAATATTGATTGGACCCTGAGCAAAAAATGTTCTTGCCCCCCCCCCCGATCCACTTATCAACTATTTGCGGGCAGTGTGGCCTGAAGGGGCAGCTGCTTTGGGCACCACAACAATGACTGGGCCCCGGGCAGCTGCCCCTTTTGCCCCGCGTTAAAGATGGCCCTGGTGCTTGGCAATTGGCCGCTGAGGCCTGTTAAATGGAAGCAGTGGGAGGGTCCTCAGGCCTGTGTAAGCTCATAAAGCACAAACAGGCATACCCCGCTTTACATACCCTCACTTTACGTACTCTCGCGAGTACGGACACATGGGCGTCTATGGGAAATTTGGGTCAGCTTGACAAGGCAATGGTCCCGGTTTTTAACATTGGTGTCTATAGGAAAATCTTGGTCAGCTTGACAAGGCACTGCTTCCGGTTTCGAACATTTAACATCGGCATCTATGGGAAATCTTGGTCAGCTTGACAAGGCACTGCTCCCGGTTTTTAAAATTTAACATTGGCATCTATGGGAAATCTTGGTCAGCTTGACAAGGCACTGCTCCCGGTTTTTAAAATTTAACATTGGCATCTATGGGAAATCTTGGCCAGCTTGACAAGGCACTGCTCCCGGTTTTTAACATTTAACATTGGCATCTATGGGAAATCTTGGTAAGCTTGACATGGCACTGCTCCCGGTTTTTAACATTGGCATCTATGGGAAATCTTGGTCAGCTTGGCAAGGCACTGCTCCTGGTTTTTCGCATTTAACATTGGCATCTATGGAAAATCTTGGTCAGTTTGACATGGCGCTGCTCCCAAACCATAAGTGACAGGGACACCAATATATCCTATATATATATATATATATCCGATTTTGGGTCGACCAGCTTGCCCAGGTAATCAGTTCTGCCTGTAAATGACTATTGCAATGCCGTACATGTATGAAGAAGTGAGAAAAGGTATTGCTTCACCTTAAGTACATTTTCATTTTAGATACATCCTCTGGTCCCATTGTGTACTTAAAAGTGGGGTATGCCTGTACAGGGCTTCTTCTTTTTGGGAGGCATGGTGTAGGTGAGTATGTGCAGCTGGAGGGTGCACATTAAAGTGAACCTGTTGCATGGACAAAGCACGGGTTCACATTACATCACATTAACACAGTGCACCTTATTGGCAGAATTTTCTGAAAAAATTTGGGGGTATATTTGTGCATTTTTATAAACAAGCAAAGAGCTTCCCCTCCCCCAGAATACCTGTTAAGGGGTGCGGTGTGGAGCCTTTATTTGTTGCACCCCCAGATATCCCTTGCTCTCCCCCTATGACCATTGAATAGTGAAGAATAAAGGAGCCAATGACAAGGGCTACAGTACCAAAAAGAAAAGAAAACGCAATTTTTTTCCAACGCTGCACCACAGACCTGACATCTGAACTGGCCATATAGAAAATAAGTAGAAGTCTGGATGAAGACTTACAAACTCCATGCAGCTCCTTCTTGTTTGTGATGTGTTTGACTTGAAGGCACATATAAAAGACACAAATGAATGCAGATCTGTGGTCAATAATTTATGCGTAATTGTAATTGTTTAAATACAAGCATTGTAACTACCTGAATGTCACCTGGTATCATCCTTCCTGTAGTCTTTGTACAGCAGGGTTGCAGTGTGAGAGGGAGAAGCAGAATACCGAGGTTCAGGTGCTGATAGGAAGCATGCTAATAAAAGGAGAGAGCAGAGTGAGAAGAGATGAGCTAATCACTGTGCTGCTTTTCTGTTCACTGTCCAGTCACAGGTTGGGGGCTGGTCCGGGATGATCTGGGCTCAGAAGAGAGGTGGTTGAATATTGCTGACCATCAGACTGAGGACATCTAATGGCAGAATTAAAACTACTGCAGAGGACATCTCCGGATTGATGGTGAATATTGCCGGGCCGCAGACTGAGAACATCTATTGACATAATGACAGCAATGCAAGGGACATCTCTGGATTGAAGGTTAATGTTGCTGGCCATCAGAGGGAGGACATCTAGTGGCAGAATGAAAGTACTACAGGGGACATCTCTGCATTGAAGAATCTCTGGATTGAAGGTGAATATTGCTGACCATCAGACTAAGGACATCTTGTGGCAAAACAAAAGTACTGCAGGGGACACCTCTGTAATGAAGGTGAATAATTCCGGGCAGCATACTGAGGACATCTATTGACAGAATAACAGTACTGCAGGGGACATCTCTAGATTGAAGGTGAATATTGCTGGCATCAGGCTGAGGACAGCTTGTGGCAAAACAAAAGTACTGCAGGGGACATCTTTGGACTGAAGGTGAATATTGCTGGCCATCAGACTGAGGACATCTATTGGCAGAATGACAGTATTGCAGGGGAAATCTCTGGATTGAAGGTGAATATTGCTGGCCAGCAGACTGAGGACATCTATGGACCTAATAATAGTATCACAGGGGACATCTCTGGATTGAAGGTGAATATTACTGGCCACCAGACCAAGGACATCTAGTGGCAAAACAAAAGTACTGCAGGGGACACCTCTGTAATGAAGGTGAATATTGCCAGGCAGCAGACTGAGGACATCTATTGACAGAATAACAATACTGCAGGGGACATCTCTGGATTGAAGGTGAATATTGCTGGCCATCAGACTGAGGACATCTAGTGGCAAAACAAAAGTACTGCCGGGGAAATGTCTGGATATAAGGGGAATATTGCTGGCCATCAGACTGAGGACATCTATTGACAGAATAACAGTACTGCAGGGGACATCTCTGGATTGAAGGTGAATATTGCCAGGCAGCAGAGTGAGGACATCTAGTGGCAGAAAAAAAACCCACTGCTGTGGACATCTCTGGATTGAAGGTGAACATTACAGCAAAGACTGGCTTTGTTATTTTTAGGTGCTCTTCATTTTAATCTTGCAGTTTTTGGCTGGGGTTCTGCTTTAGAGCACTCTTCACCAATACATGTTTTTTTAGCTGTTGGGGGGAAATGCACCTCCCGGCATGCTCCCTTGCCCTCTGATGCACACACAGGATCAGCTTGTCCTGTCTTATATACAAACACAAGAGCTTGTTGTCACTCGCGCTGGGACTTGTAGTTCCACGGTAACTGGACGGTCCCAGGTTGAGAAAATTTGATGCTATGGGACTACAAATCTCAGCATGCCCTGTCACCCTACTCATTGTGTACATCATCTGCTTATGGTGTAATTCTGGGACTTGTAGTCCCACAGCAGCTGAATTTCAAGTTCAACATAACCCACAGCATCCAATTACCATTAACATGTATGGAAAGCTTTTTTTTTTTTTTTAATTGAGTAAGAAAGGGTTGAAACGGGTATTTTTTTTGCTTCCCCTTTACTTCCTGTCTTGGAGACACAACAGGAAATAAGAAGAAATCTCTGTAAGGTGAATTCCCATCTTACCCTACCTTCCCACCTATGCGTTTAGTGCATTTTGTAGTTTGCAGAGACGCGCTATATTCCATTTAACATAGTTTCCTATGGATGTAGTTCACATCTGTGCGGTTTTTCAGTGTTTTTTTTTAAAGGGTCTGGGACTTTGTGTAGCATAGGAAGGTTTCCCCAAGGGGCTTTAAAACAGCAATGCAGGCAATTCAGAAATGGATTATATAAAAGTATTTTATTGGAAACATGCAGGGTCAATAGCATGTTGCCGTGACATACAGTATAATCTGGTTAGGGGATAACAAACACATTTCACATTTACAGAAAGCAAACACAAAGTTACAGCATCACAAATCATTGGTCTGTTGGGACAATGTCCCAACGCGTTTCGACCCATATGGTCTTCTTCAGGGGGTAGGTTTGCTATAAAGAGATATATTTAGTATCTCAAATAAAGGAGATTTTCAAACATGTATTTAATTATATATAATCAAGGTATAGTTACCACTGAAAGAACTCCTGACCAGAAATTTAAAACCGTTGGATGATTCCCGAGGGTCCATACCCCCATTCATGTCCCAAAGGCGGGAAGGGTCTGGGACTTTTTTTTCCCGCAGAATGCGGTTTATTCGTAATAGACTTCGATGGAGTCGCACTAAAAACGCAAGTGTTGCGTTTTTTATGCGTTCCCCCCTTTAAAAACATTGTATATAGCCGGTTGCTAAGGAGCGTGCTGGGAAGCCAGCCGCCGCATCCTGAACAACTGACGAGTCATCAGCTGTCAGCGGGGTTCCCTGCTGACAGATGAATGTAAAAAAACGATTGGTGGCAAAAAAAGAAAATCGGGGGGAAAAAAACGGCGTGGGGGCCCCCAGGTTAGGAAAGGGAGGGGACAAGCGAGCGCCCCTCCCCCCTCCTGAACCAGACTACATGCCCTCAACATGGGAGGTGTTTTGGGGCAGGGGGGCCCTGCAAAAGACTGCCGAAGCATTCGTCGTGAGCGTAGTTTTCTTTTTTTTTCTCTTTCTTTTTCGGGTCCGGCGGTGGTAATGTGATTGACAATGGATCTACATTGAGGGGCATTATTTTTTTTTTTAAATAAAGGATATATCAAACACTCTTGTACGGTCTTTATTCACTTTTACACTTTTTTGGTGAATGGGTAGGGGTACGTTGTATCCCATACTCATTCACATTGGGGGGGGCGGGATCTGGGGGCCACTTTGTTAAAGGGGCTTCCAGGTTTAATGATAAATGCCTGCAGACCCCCCACAACCACCGGCTAGGGTTGTCGGGAAGAGGCCCTTGTCCCCATCAACATGGGGACAAGGTGCTCTGGGGTGGGTGCCCCCCCGCCCCAAAGCACCCCTCCCATTTTGAGGGCATGCGGGCCTGGTATGGTTCAGGAGGGGTGGGGACGCTTGCTCGTCCCCTCCCTTTCTTGATATACTGGGCTGCATGCTCAGATAAGGGTTTGGTATGGATTTGGGGGGGGGGGGGGGCACATCATTTTTTTTTCATTTTGGCGTGGGGTTCCCCTCCAAATCCATACCAAACCCAAAGGGCCTGGTATGGATTGGGGGGGGCCCACAATGATTTTTTTTTCCGGACAATTCTTTTTCTTTACATTCATGCCACTGACAGCTGATGACTCCATACCTCCCAACATTTTTTGAGATAGGGACACCTACTAACAAACGTATGTAGGCATGGGACACGCCCCCCTGCCATGCCCCCTTAAAGGAGAATTAACCAAAAAAAAAAAGGTTAATTAAACCGACAAGGACTTTTTTTTTTACCACTACTATTCCTTTATATTGGCTTTTAAAATGTACAAAATGCAGCAATTTGGAATTCGGACGAAAGGTTTAGCACTGGGAAACACTTTTTGAAAGATAAAAAGTGCATTTTATATACAACTATATAGATCAGACCAAAATGAGGGACAAATGAGGGGGGAAGAGGGACAGAGGGACATTGCTCCAAATCAGGGACAGTCCCTTGAAATCAGGGACAGTTGGGAGCTGCACAGTTGGGAGTTTGGGGGGGGGACACCCACGCCATTTTTTTTTTTTTCCCGATTTTTTTTTTTTTTTTTTGCCGCCAATCCTTTTTTTACATTCATCTGTCAGCAGAGAACCCCGCTGACAGCTGATGACTCATCGGTTGCTAAGGACGCGGTGGCTGGCTTCCCAGCCCGCTCCTCCTTAGCAACCAGCTATATACAGTGTCTTTAAAGAGAAAAACTGCGTGCAAAAACGTATAAAAAAAAATGCGGGTTTAAAAACGCAAAATCCACCTGAAAAACACATCAACCGCATAGATGTGAACCTAGACTTAGAGCGTTGTCACAAGAAGAGGTGTCGCCGCCGACAACCTAAATCCCCCCCCCCATTTAAAAATGGTCACCAGGAGCTGCGGAAACAGCGACAGCAGTAAAAACCCGATAGAGGCTCTAACCTCTCCCAACTATATCCAAAACGAAAAAAAAACCCGGCCTTTCTACACACTTAAGTTAGACCTCATCGGCCGTTACGGGATATATCTGGCACGCAATGCCGCAGGCAACCCATAATCCTTTGTGCTACCAGGGCTGACGCTCCTTGCGCTATGCCAGGCTGGCAGAGGCTGCCGAAAATAAAACTCCTGCCAAACCCTCGGAACAGATGTTGCAGGGAATCGAGATCAAACATCCACGGGCCGAATTGCCTTTCAACGACCGCATTAAAAATCGCGCCTTTCGCGCAAGTGGGGGGGGGGGCGCGAAGAAATGCCGTCCGGTGGGCCCATGATCTACACCGAAAAAAGAAGTCATAAAAAACAGAAAAAAAGGTTGATTTTCTTTCCGGTCGGAGGATTATGCGGCGGCAGGCGGCGCTGGCGAGGTCCCGGGTGCCCGTCCAGGAACCCAGATGGCAGACACACAAAGGCGGCGGTTATGAAAGCAAAAAAAAAAGTGTGCAAACAGATTTATGTGTGCACACAAGATTATTGGTGGGTGCGCGGGCGCCTCGTCGGCGCAGCTGCTGCATGGGCGAGGCCTACGGAGAGAGGCTCGATCCCAAAGTCAATAGAGGGAGACCAGATGAGACTCTGGCGTCGGCAAGCGGGCGCACAAAAAGCGCAGACCTTGAACGCCAAGGCGGGTGGCGAAGAGACGGCGCCGTGTTGTTGTGAAGATAAAGCGCAGGGGTGAATGTCACGCCGATGTTCGGTTTTTAGGTTGTCGAGGGCGGAAAAAAAAGTCTCGCCGGGGAAAAGAGCGAAACTTTTATTTATTTTATTTAACTTTATTTAATCACAAAAAGGCGGCATTTTAGGTGATTTGCAGCTCATTAAACTTCCACAGACGACGGCATTGAGGGGTCCGAACCCCGACCCGAGATCAGCCGTCCGGAGATGGACACCACCTTATAATCAAAAGATCTCCGGGAAGGGCTCAGACCCCATGCTGCACTCCGCAATAGTTTTTGGTAGTTAGTGAGCTGAGGTCGGGTCTTTGCTTTGAAGTCAAAGGGACGTGATTTTGCATTGGAGTCAGTAGGGGGCATTTTTTTGCATTGAAGTTAATGGGACGTGATTTTGCATTGGAGTCAGTAGGGGACGTTTTTTGCATTGAAGTTAATGGGACGTGATTTTGCATTGGAGTCAGTAGGGGGCGTTTTTTGCATTGAAGTTAATGGGACGTGATTTTGCATTGGAGTCAGTAGGGGACGTTTTTTGCATTGAAGTTAATGGGACGTTATTTAGCATTGGAGTCAGTAGGGGGCGTTTTTTTGCATTGAAGGTAATGGGACGTGATTTTGCATTGGAGTCAGTAGGGGGCGTTTTTGCATTGAAGTTAATGGGACGTGATTTTGCATTGGAGTCAGTAGGGGGCTTTTTTTGCATTGAAGTTAATGGGACGTGATTTTGCATTGGAGTCAGTAGGGGGCGTTTTTGCATTGAAGTTAATGGGACGTGATTTTGCATTGGAGTCAGTAGGGGGCGTTTTTTTGCATTGAAGTTAATGGGACGCGATTTTGCATTGGAGTCAGTAGGGGGCGTTTTTTTGCATTGAAGTTAATGAGATGTGATTTTTGCATTGAAGTCAATAGGATGTGATCTTGCATTGAGTTCAGTAAGGGGCGTTTTTGCATAGAAGTCAATTGGACGTGATTTTGCATTGAAGTCAATGGGACGTGATTTTGCATTAAAGTCAATAGGGGGCGTTTTTGCTGTGAAGGTTGACGAGCTGCACATTCTGCAACAGGAAGTGAATAAAAATTTGCAAAACAGAAAATTTGAAATGCACTTGGCTCGAAAACCGAAACCAAAATGGAACAGTTAAAAAAAAAAAAAAAAATTGTTCCCTCCCCAGACTACCCTCCACTCCACGTCACTCAGCTATTTGGGTAACCCCTCCACCTAGAAGAGACCGCCGCGATCAACGCCGTGACTGACATCGAGGCACACTTTTTCCCCTTTTTTTTTTTGTCTCTCCTCTTTTTCTTGCTTTTCCCCTACCCCTGTTTTTCTCTTTGTCTCTCTCCCACCAGGGCATCGAAATTGGAGCATCTCCCGTCATGCTTAGAGAACATTGGACTCTCCCGGCTCATTACGGTCTCCCGGATGCGTCCGCATGATTGTCCCCACACTCCTTTTCAATGAGAACTGACTGGCTTCTCGTCTGGTTAGTGATGTCGAAGCTGGTAGATTCCCCACAGGTAAATTCCTCAGCAGAATTTATGTCCGAACGGATGACACGAACTTTACCGCTCAGAGTGTCGGACCTAATGGTCCGAATGGACATTTTTTTTTGGGTCCATGGGATGTTTTTCCCCATGACCCCCCGAAGCTATGTTTGGCCTTTTTCGGGCCTAGTTTCCAGGCCTCTAGTTATTCTATTTTTCTATGGTTATGATTTTATGTTTTTATTTTCTTTTTATGTTATTCGAATCTACTGGCTTTACTTTAGTGATGTATGTGCTACCAACTCAGGGTTCCGATACGTGCAGCCCTATTGGGCTGTGCGTCTAAGCTATGCAATGCCTCTGAGGAGGCCGGGTTGTTGTTTGGCGGCTCCCTCTCGGCCTGGACCCCTTACTGACTCTAGCGAATTTTCCAGAAATAACCATGGGTATTAATATAATTTCCCATAACGTTAAAGGTTTTAATACCCCCCAGAAGAGAAGGAAAGCATTCAAAATGTATAAATCTCTGGGGGCTGATATAATTTTGCTCCAAGAGACGCACTTCTCTAGAGATAATCACCCATCACATTTTGACAAATCTTTTAACCAAAGCTACTTCACTACTCATGGGTCCAGGTCTAGAGGGGCGGCCATCTTTATCAAAAACTCTGTGATGTTTCAGGCTCAAAAGATCTATAGAGATCCCAACAGTCATTTTGTAATAGTTTAAGGTACCATCCAAAACAAGCTGCTAACTATAGCCTCAGTGTATGCCCCTAACACCTCACAGGCAACATTTTTTAAGGAATTCTTTCTAACATTAGATAAGTTCCATTCCCCTCATATGCTAATTGGGGGGGACTTTAATTTAGTCGCCCACTCAGGTCTTGATAGAAGCCGAACATGTCCAACGTCCCAGGCCTTCCCCAAATCCCTTCAACACTCCCTAAAATCTTCCCAACTTATAGATATATGGAGAGCCCACAATGTCGGCTCTAGGGAATATACGTTCTACTCCCACCCCCATGACAGCTACTCTCGTTTAGATTATATTTTTGGCACTCCCTCTCTGACAGTGAACTCAACTACTGCCAACATTCACGTGTGCCCATGGTCGGATCACCACCTTGTATCCACCCATATCTCATGCTTGGGCCTCCCCCATACAGCCAGGTCCTGGCGCCTCAATGACGCACTAATCACGGATCCTGTGATTATGGCTCAGTTGGTAGAACGTCTTAACGAATATTTCAGGCTTAATAATGTAGAGAACATTTCCCCTACCTCTCTGTGGGCTGCCCACAAGGCTGTGATGAGGGGCCATCTAATAGAGATTTCCACGACCCAAAAAAGACAGAAACAACAGGACACCCACAAACTTACCCTAGAACTGGAACAACTTTATCATAGACACACGCAGACTCCCACACAGGAATTGCTCCTTCAAATCACAGAAAAAAGAAGGGCCCTAGATGATATACTATCAGATCAAATAGAAAAGTCTCTCAGATGGTCTAAAGCCCGCTTCCTTCTATACAGTAACTCTGCCTCCACGATGTTTGCGCGAAAACTTAAACAATCTACCCAACCGACACATCTCTATAAACTAAAAGATAGCCATGGCAACGTAACCTCTCATCCAAAACATGTTTTGCAGATCTTCTCCACCTTCTATCAAAAACTATTTTCCGGCCCGGACCCTTCACGCCCTCCCCCTATGCAGTCGTGGATGGATTCCCTCTCGCTCCCTCGACTTTCAGAGGAGCAATTGGACATCCTAAATGCCCCGTGCTCGTCGGAGGAGGTGGCCTCTATTATCTCCTCTCTCAAACCCTCTAAAGCCCCAGGCCCTGATGGTTTCTCTCCCGTTTATTACAAAAAGTTCGCTGAATCCCTGCTCCCCACACTCACAAATATGTTTAATCAAATACTCGAAGGACAAAGTTTCCCTGAAGAAATGCTATTGGCCAACATGTCCCTTATTCCCAAGCCTGGTAAAGATCATACCCTACCCCAAAATTTCCGCCCCATTTCGGTTATTAATAACGATCTTAAAATATTCGGTAGGATCTTGGCCGACAGGTTAGCCAAGGTAATTACAACCTTGATATCGCCCGATCAAACCGGATTCATCCCATCGAGACAGATTACAGACAATATACGTTTGGCCACTAGCATTTTACAGGACGCCCATATGAACTCCACCTCAGTATTGCTCTTAAGTTTAGATATAAACAAAGCATTTGATAGTGTCCTCTGGACGTATTTAGATACAGTGTTGGCCAGATTTGGGTTTAACGGGGCAATTTTACATGGCTTTAAGGCCCTTTACTATAACCCAAAAACCCGAATTAAACTTCCAGGATGCTATTCAGATTATTTCTCTCTGGGGTGTGGCACTAGACAGGGGTGTCCTTTATCCCCGCTTTTGTTCGCGCTGGCTATGGAGCCCCTGTCTAGATCCATCTCTAATGACCCAAACATCAGGGGATACAGAAAGGGAGATCAGGAATTTAAACTTAGCCTGTACGCAGATGATGTACTACTATTCATCTCAGACCCCTTACTCTCCCTCCCTAACCTTATGTCCTCCCTTGACTCTTTCCATAAAATATCAGGCCTATGCGTTAACCCCTCCAAATGTTCGGCTCTACCAATTCACCTTCCGCAACCCCTATTGACCACCCTAACAGAAAAATTTAAATTCTCATGGAACCATGTCTTTCTACAATACCTGGGAGTTAAATTGGCCCCCTCTTTGAAACAGTTATACTCATTGAACTACCCCCCAGCTTTTTCCAATGTCAAATTCTTGTTAAATCAATGGTCCTCCTATCACATATCTTTCCTAGGGAGAATCCAAGCAGTAAAAATGAATATCCTCCCTAAACTCCTATTCCTCTTCAGATCCCTACCTCTATATGTCTCACGATCAATTCTTCAGAGGGTTCAGATAGACCTGCTCAGATTTATATGGCAGAACAAAAAGCCGCGAGTGGGTCGGGCACTGATGTATAGAGCCCAGAGGAGGGGGGGGTTTGGGATGCCCGGACTTATGGAAATACTTCCTGGCATCTAGGCTTACCCAAATGGCGCAGTGGCATTCCTCCCCGACCTCGGTGCCATGGCTACAATTTGAGCGGATCTCAATAACTCCATACTACCTCCCTGGCCTTCTCTGGTCCAGCTCAGTTTCTCCTAAAGATATTACCCCATTGAACAACATCGTAGGTCAATCACTCTATCTATGGTCCCTTTACCGTAAAAAGTTTAGGTTGCATTCTGACGTCCCCCTCTTGTCCTCTTTTTTGGGAGAACCCTCATTTCCCCCAGCTTTTTCCTCCAACCTGCCATATCTTAAGTGGATTGCATTGGGCTTGGTGGACCTCGCTTCTCTGCTGCAGAACACCTCCTTCTGCTCCTACACCCACCTGCAGCAGACCTATGGGATGGGTAGATCCGGGTTCCACCAATACTTGCAAATTCGGCACTTCTACTCGGCCCTTTTGAGGGGTGGAGTGGAGGTGTCGAAAACCCCATTTGAACGTTTGTGCGGCGAGGAGGCGAGAGATAGGGGGACGATCTCAGAACTTTATAGATACCTTAATGACCACAGCTCCCCTCGGAAGTCGTTGGCGATGGTGGCTTGGGAGGCGGAGTTGGCCCAAGAGATTCCCGACGGAGATTGGCAGGACATGCTAGATAACATGCACAAATGTACACGTTCTGTATCAATAAAGGAAACAGTGCTTAAACTTCACACTAGATGGTACTACACTCCAGAGCGTCTTCATAGAATATATCCCCTGGTCGCTGGCACATGCTTCAGAGGATGCCAGGACAGGGGAACGCTGTTGCATACGTTTTGGAGTTGTAAGGCCTTAGACACTGTTTGGCACAAAACCACAGCCCTTATCAGACTTCTCTCAGGAATATCACTTACTTTGACAAGTCAGATGTGTCTGCTGTTTGCGGAGCTTCCAGATGTTCCCCACCCCTTACAAAAATTAATCCACACACTCTTCAGTGCAATTCAATGGGCAATAGCATTGAACTGGAAGCGCCCCCAGATATCCTGGTCACAGGTGATTTCTCGTATGGAGTCTATCAGGTCTATGGAGAGAATACATCATACTCTCCTAGATTCCATGCCTATGTTTGACCGAAAATGGAACATCTGGACAGCTCATCTATTGAGCAATAGACTGGAGGATCCCTCGGTTGCTCCAGCGAACCCTCTATAAAATGAGGGTTAGCTTTATCTGTTAAGTACACACTAAGGAGACACCCCAGGACCTTCACAATATATTAGATCCTTACAATAATAGGCACATGATGTCTTACTCCCTGAAAGTAAACTTATTTCATTAGAAATACACATAGATCACGATTGTATGATTTAGATTTTCCCATTGTTTCTTTACTTGTTTGTCTTTTTATTTCTTTTTTTATTTTACTACTATGATTTTATGGGCCCACTTTGTACGCTTATATGAGATATGATTTGCACTGTGTGTGATATTTCATTTATCTGTTAAATGCTTTCTTACCACTGTGATTCATGTCACTACAGTGCCTGTACACCCAAATGTTATATTTTTCTACAATAAAAACGTTTGAAAACAAAAAAAAAAAAAAAATTGAATTTAATTAATGTGGCTGGCGTTCATGCATTGAAGTCAGTGGGATGCGTTTTTTTGCATTGGAGTCAGTAGGGGGCGTTTTTGCATTGAAGTCAATAGGACATGATATTGCATTGACTTCGGTAGGGGGCGTTTTTGCATTGAAGTCAATAGGATGTGATTTTGCATTGAAGTCAATGGGACATGATATTGCATTGAAGTCGATAGGGGGGGGTTTTTTGCATTGAAGTCAAAAGGACATGATTTTGCATTGAAGTCAAAGGGATGTGATTTTGCATTGAAGTCAATGGTACTTGATTTTGCATTGATATCAATGGGATGCGTTTATGCATTAAAGTCAATGGGACGTGATTTTGCATTGACGTCAATAGGATGTGATTTTGCATTGACGTCAATGGGATGTGATTTTGCATTGACGTCAATAGGATATGATTTTGCATTGATGTCAATGGGATGTGATTTTGCATTGACGTCAATAGGATGTGATTTTGCATTGACGTCAATGGGATGTGATTTTTCATTGGCGTCAATGGTATGTGATTTTGCATTGATGTCAATGGGATGTGATTTTGCATTGGCGTCAATGGGATGTGATTTTGCACTGGTGTCAATGGGATGTGATTTTGCATTGACGTCAATGGGATGTGATTTTGCATTGAAGTCAATGGGATGTGATTTTGCATTGAAGTCAATGGGATGTGATTTCGCAGCCCTGGTGAGTGAGTTAGGGAAGGGGGGGGTTGACTCTTACCTGGAAAAACTCTTATTTCAGATAGTAAGAAATTGACGAGCTGCAGGTTGCCAATGCCCCTTTCCTGCCAACATGGCACATACTACCACTTGTATTGAGTCATTGATTGGTGCCAGGAAATGAAAATTACGGCAATTATTTCATACAATTTTCCATTTTCTTCTACAGGAAGAAGTCCATAGGCGGAATGCTGTGGAAGTCGATGAGCTGCAGGCGGCCAATCATTAAATAGCTCCCTCCTTCCTGGAGAAACACTTTCTGCGACTGCGAGAACTAATGGTGCACCTAAAATAAAAATGGGCAAAATGGAAAATTCGGGATGCACTTGGCCAAAAACCGAAACCGAAATGTACATTTTTAAAAAAATGTAATTATTGTGGCTGGCGTTTTTGCATTGAAGTCAGTAGGGGGCGTTTTTGCATTGAAGTTAATGAGATGTGATTTTGCACTGAAGTCAATAGGGGGCATTTTTGCATTGAAGTCAATAGTCCTTGATTTTGCATTGATATCAATGGGACGCGTTTATGCATTGAAGTGAATGGGATGTGATTTTGCATTGATATCAATGGGATGCATTTATGCATTGAAGTCAATGGAATCTGATTTTGCATTGAAGTCAATGGGATGTAATTTTGCATTGAAGTCAATGGGACGTGATTTTCCATTGAAGTCATTAGGACGTGATTTTGCATTGAAGTCAATAGGACATGACATTGCATTTAAGTCAATGGTACTTGATTTTTGCATTGATATCAATGGGACGCGTTTATGCGTTGAAGTCAATGGGACGCGTTTATGCATTGACGTCAATAGGGGGCATATTTGCATTGAAGTCAATGGGACACGATTTTGCGTTGAAGTCAGTAGGGGGGCGTTTTTGCATTGAAGTCAATAGGACGTGATTTTGCATTAAAGTCGATAGGCGGCGTTTTTGCATTGAAGTCAATGGGATGCAATTTTGAATTGAAGTCGGTCTGACACTGCATGCCATTATTGCCACCTTTTTTTTTTTATATCGGCAAAACAGCGATAACCCTATTTTCGACCAATAACTTGCAACGGCCGATATATAAGCGCATCCCTAGCAAGAAGTTCATAGGCTGAATGCTCTGAAAGTCAATGAGCTGCAGGCTGCCCATCTTTAAACAGCCCCCTCCTTTCTGGAGAAATATTTTCGATGACATGAAGAAGCTCATAACTGGAATGCTGTGAAAGTTGGGAAGTTGAAGTCTGCCAACCGCTAAATAGCCTCGTCCTTTCTGGAGAAATATTTTCGATGAGGTGAAGAAGTTGATAAGCTGAATGCTATGAAAGTTGATGAGCTGCAGGTTGTCAGTCACTGACCTCTTCAGTTTTTTTTTGTGCTGGTCGGTATTGGTAGGCCGGCCAACACTGGTTTTGGAATATAGGAGTGATGATCCACCTTGAAGCATCTTCCACCTCTAAGGGGTTCAAGTGATGAGATCTTCCAACTGACCTCTTCAGTTTTTATTTTGCTGGTCAGTATTGGTAGGCCGGCCAACACTGGTTTTGAAGACTGGAGTGATGATCCACCTTGAAGCATCTTCCACCTCTAAGGGGTTCAAGTGATGAGATCTTCCAGCTGACCTCTTCATTTTTTTTTTGCTGGTCGGTATTGGTAGGCCGGCCCACACTGGTTTTGGAAAAGAGGAGTGATGATCCACCTTGAAGCATCTTCCACCTCTAAGGGGTTCAAGTGATGAGATCTTCCAGCTGACCTCTTCAGTTTTTTTTTTTGCTGGTCGGTATTGGTAGGCCGGCCAACACTGGTTTTGGAGACTGGAATGATGATCCACCTTGAAGCATCTTCCACCTCTGAGGGTGGAAATGTGAGACTCCTTTTTTTGGGGGGGATTTGTAATGGCTGCGGAATTCTAGCAGGGATATCTCTCTCCGCTGGCCAGTATGGGGTTGACTTGCTCTCTACCATTTGATGGGCTTAATGGAAATCAGGAGGATGAATCTCATGGACCGTGAAGACACGGATCGTAGGATTTAGTCCCCATGACAACTGGGAATATTTTATGGACACATCTGGACACATTCGGGTGTGTAGATTTGCCTCAATCTTTGTTAAAGTCCGTATAATTAATGGTATCAGTTGCAGAAGGTCACATGCCATCATATGCCAATGAGTATTTCATTGTCAAGATGTCGAATGTGTGGCCAACGTGCTGACGAGTGTCCTATCTCAAATGCAGCGCATTCACATACCTCCATACAACTGGCCTCTGTGTACCGTATGGCTCACCTGCTGACTTGGCATCACCCACAGGCAGCTTCGCTCTTCCATAAGACACTGCAGTAAAACCCAACTTATTTTTACTTCTCACGAGTGCAATACAGAAGGATAGTTTTCCATTTTTTTGAAGTGTAAGAAGATGAGGGCTTTCCCAAACCCTGTCTGAGGGAACTTGGAAGAAACAGGGAGGGTCGAGCTAGGACTGAACGAACTGGCACTAAAAAAAAGGAGGGGAGGACAGAGGGATATACCAATTCACATAAGTAAACAAGTTGTAATAGCCCTAAACCACCTACTGTGCCCATTATGAGGGGTTCCCACCATCCCAGTGCTGATTTCCCGGGTCTGTACACCTGCTTTGCCCATTATGAGGGGTTCCTACCCCTACCATCCCAGTATTGAGTTCCTAGGTCTGTACACCTGCTTTGCCCGTTATGAGGGGTTCCCACCATCCCTGTGCTGAGTTCCCAGGTCTGTACACTTACTGAGCCCATTATGAGGGGTTCCCACCATCCCTGAGCTGAGTTCCTGGGTCTGTACACCTGCTGTGCCAATTATGAGGGGTTCCCACCATCTCTGTGCTGAGTTCCCAGGTCTGTACACCTGCTGTGCCCATTATGAGGGGTTCCCACCATCCCTGTGTTGAGTTCCTAGGTCTGTACACCTGTTGTGCCCATTATGAGGGGTTTCCACCATCCCTGTGCTGAGTTCCTGGGTCTGCACACCTGCTGTGCCCATTATGAGGGGTTTCCACCATCCCTGAGCTGAGTTCCTGGGTCTGTACACCTGTTGTGCCCATTATGAGGGGTTTCCACCATCCCTGTGCTGAGTTCCTGGGTCTGTACACCTGTTGTGCCCATTATGAGGGGTTTCCACCATCCCTGTGCTGAGTTCCTGGGTCTGTACACCTGTTGTGCCCATTATGAGGGGTTTCCACCATCCCTGAGCTGAGTTCCTGGGTCTGTACACCTGTTGTGCCCATTATGAGGGGTTCTCACCATCCCTGTGCTGAGTTCCTGGGTCTGTACACTTGCTGTGCCAATTATGGGGGGTTCCCACCATACCTGTGCTGAGTTCCTGGGTCTGTACACCTGCTGTGCCCATTATGAAGGGTTCCTACCATCCCTGAGCTGAGTTCCTAGGTCTGTACACCTGTTGTGCCCATTATGAGGGGTTTCCACCATCCCTGTGCTGAGTTCCCAGGTCTGTACACCTGCTGTGCCCATTATGAGGGGTTCCCACCATCCCTGTGCTGAGTTCCCAGGTCTGTACACCTGCTGTGCCCATTATGAGGGGTTCCCACCATCCCTTTATGGAGAATGTTATAGGAGGAGCTGGGACACATAAAGGTATGCGGGGGCAGAGTCATTATTTCAGGAGGGGAGATGTCTCTGTTGGAGAATACAAGAAATCCAGGGGATGACACCTTTAGGTCGTTCTCCATCTATAACTGAAATATCACATTTGGCTGGACTGATCCTTTAAATTTTCATGCTGAGTGGCAAAGCATCCCTGCAAATGATTTTGAGATGTTGGCCACTATTCCAAAAATAGTTCTTGCGCGCCACCCGCGTATTTTTTTTCCACCTTCGACAAAACATGGCGCCCGGGGCTGGGAGCCATCTTGCTCTACTGGGAAATGGCGCGGCCTCTAATTATTGGAGCTCAGCGTAGGCCTCGGCGGCACAGAACGTTCGGCGCTCGGCGTTCCAGCAAGGCACAACTCAATCAGGCCTTTCCTTTTCAAGTTTTAATGAAACCGAGCGACGAACAATTGCACGCCATTCATTTCTCTGAAAACAGCGCACTAGTCCAGCTGTGACAAGCCGGCAACAGCACTCTGAGAGCCTCTTCAGGATGAACCCAACCCCCCCCACCCCCACCCCCACTCCTCGCCTTCCTAGAATAAACATACACCGAATCCAGTCTGTCGGCACGATGAGGCCGGACCCAGGAGCTGAATTACTATTAAGTGCTGCCTTTGTGCTCGGCACAATAGTGACCATATGTCAGAAACTTGGCTGGCAGGAGCGAGGACAATGGACATCCCAGAAGGTAGCGAGCAGTGGCAGAATGTTCACCCTCCTCCCTCACCTCTCAGCTGCTGACTTTGCTTCATTCCACCCCTGGGAGCTGGGGGAGCTCGGGAGAGGTTCTGGGGGAGCTCGGGAGAGGTTCTGGGGGAGCTCGGGAGAGGTTCTGGGGGAGCTCGAGAGAGGTTCTGGGGGAGCTCGGGAGAGGTTCTATGGGAGGTCGGGAGAGGTTCTAGGGGAGCTCGAGAGAGAGGTTCTGGGGGAGCTCGGGAGAGGTTCTGGGGGAGCTCGGGAGAGGTTCTGGGGGAGCTCGAGAGAGGTTCTGGGGGAGCTGGGGAGAGGTTCTATGGGAGGTCGGGAGAGGTTCTAGGGGAGCTCGAGAGAGAGGTTCTGGGGGAGCTCGAGAGAGGTTCTGTGGGGGCTTGGGAGAGGTTCTATGGTAGGTCGGGAGAGGTTCTAGGGGAGCTCGAGAGAGGTTCTGGGGGAGCTCAAGAGAGGTTCTATAGGAGGTCGGGAGCTTGGGAGAGGTTCTGGGGGAGCTCGGGAGAGGTTCTAGGGGAGCTTGGTAGACTTTGGGGGGAGCTCGGCAGAGGTTCTGGGGGAGCTCAAGAGAGGTTCTGGGTGGGGAAGGTGCCAGATAGGGAAAAGGGGGATCATTGAGGTATGTATGGCCAGAGAATGGAAGGAGGGGGCAGGAGGATGGAGGATCCCCTGTATGCTATAAAGTAGGGGGGGGGGATAAATGGGGCAACTGCTGCTGCTTGGCCCACAAGGTGCCTACTGCTCCCTATTCACCAAATGTGTCCATTTATTCCCTGCAGGAAAAAAAATTTTGTATGTAAGAGAGGGATTCCTGAGAGACATTAATAAGCTGATTAAAGTATCACTTCTCTAACTCTATATACTGGGTGCAATTCTCAGTATCTGTTCTTATTCTGTATGTATGGACTCTGCACAGTACTACTTCTCTTGTCCTGTATGCCGGGTGTAATTCTCAGTATCTGTTCTTATTCTGTATGTATGGACTCTGCACAGTACTACTTCTCTTGTCCTGTATGCTGGGTGTAATTCTCAGTATCTGTTCTTATTCTGTATGTATGGACTCTGCACAGTACTACTTCTCTTGTCCTGTATGTCGGGTGTAATTCTCGGTATCTGTTCTTATTCTGTATGTATGGACTCTGCACAGTACCACTTCTCTTGTCCTGTATGTCGGGTGTAATTCTCGGTATCTGTTCTTATTCTGTATGTATGGACTCTGCACAGTACTACTTCTCTTGTCCTGTATGATGGGTGTAATTCTCTGTATCTGTTCTTATTCTGTATGTATGGACTCTGCACAGTACTACTTCTCTTGTTCTGTATGCCGGGTGTAATTCTCGGTATCTCTCCTCATTCTGTATGTATGGACTCTGCACAGTGTGTCGGTGGTACATACACTGCGCCCCCGTGGTGCGTCCTCTTCCGGCGCGGTGAATATTCACCCATGCGTCCGGTTCAATCTCGGCGCCCCCCTCTGGGTTCCCCTGTATTCTCCATTCTCAGATCCACTCCGGTGACTCGGCGATGAGCTGAGATATTGAGCTCGCCACACGCGAAGAGCGACTTTTCCGCCAATGTCCCGTCATTCGGAAGCGTGGAGAGGTCAGCGGCCGTCCGTCCGTCTGAGCTCTTGTTAAAATTCATTTTGCTCACATGGCGCGGGTCCATTTCACGCTCCTTCCCGGGGTTTTTTTTTTTTTTTCCTGGCTTGGCTCTGATGTCGCCCAGTTTTGATGTTACACATCCCTGCTGGGAGGCAGAACGACCGTGTCCAACCGATTCTCTGAAGAAATTTGGAGCAACTGAACTAACAGCTGCAGCCCCGGTCCCTGCGGGCTGCCCACGTTCTGAGGAGGAATAAAAGCAGAGCGGTGGCGAGCTAACCCTCTCCTGTCCTGACGCCAGGCCGCCACCGCCGAAAAATATCAGCCATGGAAACCCAAATGGCAAATCCCAACCCTGTTCTTACATGAAAGCTGCTGAGAAAATTCTCAAAAATTATTTAAAAAGTCAGATTCCCCAATTTAAAATTATTATCGGTTTATATTAAAAAATATATGATTCTGTTGCGTTCATAATTTGTGTTACATTTTGTGTTCAATTTTATTACATTGCAGTTAACTTCCATTCTTTTGTGTTCGTCTTTGCGTCATTTTGTGTTCAGTTGCGTTCAACTTTGTGTTACTTTGTACTCAGCTGTGCGCTACATTGTGTTTGATTCTGTTACATTGTGCTCTGCTTTGTGTTACTTTGTGTTCAATCTTATTGCACGGTGTTCAACTTTATGCCACATTGCACTGATTCTATTACATCATGTTCAACTTTGCGTTACGCTGTGTTTCATTCTGTTACACGGTGTTCAACTTTTTGTTACCTTGTGTTCAGCTTTATGTTTTATTGTGTTTAGCTTGACCCACAATGTTCAACTTTATCACATGGTGTACAACTTTGTGTTCAGCTTTGTGCTACATTGTGCTCAATTCAGTTACATTGTGTTCATCTTTGTGTTTGATTCTGTTGCAGAGTTCAACTTTGTGTTACATTGTCATTCATTTTGGTATGTTGCATTCGGGCTCTGTGCTACCTTGTGTTCAGCTGTGTTTAGGTTTGTATTGCATTGTGTGCAGCCCTGTTCCACTGTGTTCAGCTTTATTACATAATGTACACCTTTGTGTGATATTGGGTTCAACTTTGTGTTATATTGTGTTCAGCGTTGTGTTATATTGAATTCAACTTTGAGATACCTTGTGTTCAACTTTGTGTTATATTGTGTTCAACTTTGTGTGATATTGTGTTCAACTTTGAGATACCTTGTGTTAAACTTTGTGTTATATTGCGTTTAACTTTGTGTTATATTGTGTTCAGCTTTGTGTTATGTTGTGTTCATATTGTGTTCAACTTTGTGTTATATTGTGTTCAACTTTGAGATACCTTGTGTTCAACTTTGTGTTATATTGTGTTAAAATCTGTGTTAAATTGTGTTTAACTTTGTGTTAAATTGTGTTTAACTTTGTGTTATTTTGTGTTCAACTTTGTGTGATATTGTGTTCAACTTTGTGTTATATTTTGTTTATATTGTGTTCAACTTTCTGTGATATTGTGTTCAACTTTGAGATACCTTGTGTTAAACTTTGTGTTATATTGCGTTTAACTTTGTGTTATATTGTGTTCAACTTTGTGTTATATTGTGTTCAACTTTGTGTTATATGGTGTTCATATTGTGTTCAACTTTGTGTTACATTGTGTTCATTTTTGTGTGATATTGTGTTCAACTTTGTGTTATATCTTGTTCATATTGTGTTCAACTTTGTGTTATATTGTATTCAACTTTGGGATGCCTTGTGTTAAACCTTGTCTTATATTGTGTTAAACTTTGTGTTAAATTGTGTTTAACTTTGTGTTATATTGTGTTCAACTTTGAGATACCTTGTATTCAACTTTGTGTTATACTGTGGTCAACTTTGTGTTATATTGTGTTTAACTTTGTTTTGCATTGTGTGCAACTTTGCTCCATTGTGTTCAGCTTTGTTCCAGCGTTTGTTTCACTGCATTCAGTTTTGTGTTACCCCGGGTTTAATTTTGTTACATTGTGGTTAACTTTGTGATCCATTGTGTTTACGTTGCATCGCATTCAACTTTGTTCTACTGTGGTTTTTGGGGACAAATATCCACAAACTGGGACCATCCTCAAACTTCACAGTTGATTAGCAACCGTTCACCCAACAATGTTATTGTGGCCAGATACACCAGTGAAGGTTCTCATTGATCTGGGTCACCTAGTAGCAGTTAGTCACATTTTACGGGGGCTTGTTCTATCATTTTAAACATAGAGGACGAATAGGTCTCAAAAGGTAAAGAGCCCATCTGCCTCAAACTGGAGGGACCATTCCTAAATGGTTGTGGGGGCTTCAACACCATCTTCTGCCACTCATCCGTAATGCCATTGTAACATCTCTACCTTTTACTATTCACACTTTATACTATATATCCTAAACAGTTGATACCTATCCCAGACACCAGGACATGGTGATTGGATTTGTAATTAGAACAAGTTGGTTTCATAAAAATTGTCTTGCCACTTTTCATGGTGATGGGATTACTGGTTGGTTTCATAAAATGTCCCACCTTCCACCATGTTCTTGGACAGTCATCATCTGCCCTGACAAATTCCATGGTGATTGGAATATGTAAGTAAGACCGGTTGGTTTCATAAAATTTCCCACCTTCCCTATGTTCTTGGACAATCAACATCTGCCTTGACAGATTCCATGGTGATTGGATTACATGCTTAGAACTAGTTGGTTTCATAAAATGTGCCACCTTCCACCATGTTGTTGGACAATCAGCATCTGCCTTGACACATTCCGTGGTGACTCGATTACGTAATTAGAACTGTTTGGTTCCATAAATTGTCCCACCTTCCACCATGTCGTTGGACAATCCAACATCTGCATTGGCACATTCCATGATGATTAAATTATGTAATTAGAACTGTTTGGTTCCGTAATATGTCCCACCTTCCACCATGTTGTTGGACAATCAGCATCTGCCTTGACATATTCCATGGCGATTGAGTTATGTAATTAGAATTGATTGACTTCATAAAATTTTCCACCTTCCATCATGTTGTTGGACAATCGACATCTGCCTTGACGCGTCCCATGGTGATTGGATTACGTCATTAGAACTGTTTGGTTCCAAAACATTCCCCACCTTCCATCCTTGACACATTTGGTGGTGGATTAGGGTGACTGAGCTATGTGACTCTAAAAACCCATGTAGGTTCCTGACAATGATGTTTGAACCAATGATGCTACTTGGGGAAGCTACAAAACCTCTTCGACATTGCACAACAAGACCAGTTGAATGTGACTGACTACCACTAGCTATCATGGCAGTAGGCCTACAAAGGGGTTAATATGTGACAGATGTGACAGTGGCCACAAATGACAGGTTGTCCTCCAGAGCAGAAGATCTCTTGATGTCCGCTAATATTAACAAGGCGGCCTATAGCAATCAGTGCCTCTACAAAGACTCCATTACCAGTATTGATCAGAGGCTGGCCCTATCACCCTGCACATCCCTTGTGGGACCTGGAGGATGGAGGGGGGGAGGGAGATGAATGTCACACTCTGTCCCGGTGACGAAGCCGCTCTATCCTTTGTTGTGTGACAAATGCCCACACCTCTCCTCCCGAAGGCCAGTGTCACCCCCGCTCTGTACCAGGCTGCCCCCCAGACCATCTCAGGAGAGAACTTACACAGCTGACACCAGTTCATGTTCCTGAAGGGGCTAAGTCATAGACTATCCAGACTCCCTCCATCATCCTCCCCACCATCCACTCTCTTCTCCCTGTGGCTTTTCATCTCAGACCTCCCCGCTATACAAAGTGACAGCAGCACCAGCTGAGCGAGAGAGGGGGGCTCAGGAAATGAAAAGGAGCTCCTGTCTATAACGGGTGTACATTGGAATCAACGAGTTACATTTCCTGCAATGAGGCAATGTACAGACATAGGGAGATCCATGCACTCCATTCACTCCAGTGGAGAACCTGGTCACAGGTTGTCAGTCTACAGATGGACTTTCCATCTGAAGTGAATGAAGTTCAGGTCATACATATGCTGAGGAAGAGGTGAGAAGACTTAGAAGAGGAAGGCCACCCAGAGAGGACTGCTAGGAATGGGAACGTTATGTATTTTATACTACAAACACCTCTGAGAAGAGGCTCTAACATGAATACGTGAATTCAATTCTCACTTGTTCTTTACGTTTGTGTATCATTTATAATCCACTAATTTGGCAAAAGTGATAAAACTTCCTCTCCTCTCCTACTCTTTTCTTCTGTCCTCTCCTTTTTCTCTTTTTTCTCCTCTCTTCATTTGCTTTACTCCCTTCTGTCCTCCATTCTCTGCTCTCCTTTTCTCTCCTTTCCTCTGTCCCCCTCTAATCTGTCCTTCATCCTCTTCTCTCCTTTTTTCTTCTCTCCTTTTTTCTCCTCTCCTCTGTTCTCCTCTAATCTGTCCTCTGTCCTCTGCTCTCCTTTTCTCTCCTCTCCTCTGTTCTCCTCTAATCTGTCCTCC
Source organism: Lithobates septentrionalis (assembly GCA_037952835.1). Lineage (NCBI taxonomy): Eukaryota > Metazoa > Chordata > Amphibia > Anura > Ranidae > Lithobates > Lithobates septentrionalis. Next base: position 142,274 of record JBBDGP010004130.1, on the reverse strand, counting down.
ATCCTCCGCTCTCCTTTTCTCTCCTCTGTTCCCCTCTAATCTTTCCCCCATCCTCTTCTCTCCTTTTCTCTCCTCTCATCTGTTCTCCTCTAATCTGTCCTCCATCCTCTGCTCTCCTTCTCTCTCCTCTCCTCTGTTCTCCTCTAATCTGTCCTCTAATCTGCTCTCCCTTTCTCACCTCTGTTCCCCTCTAATCTTTCCTACATCCTCTGCTCTCCTTTTCTCTCCTTTCCTCTGCCCCCCTCTAATCTGTCCTTCATCCTCTTCTTTCCTTTTCTCTCCTCTCCTCTGTTCTCCTCTAATCTGTCCTCTGCTCTCCTTCTCTCTCCTCTCCTCTGTTCTCCTCTAATCTGTCCCCCGTCCTCTGCTCTCCTTCTCTCTCCTCGCCTCGGTTCTCCTCTAATCTGTCCTCCATCCTTAGCTTCTTTTCTCTCCTCTCCTCTGTTCCTCTCTAATCTGTCCTCCATCCTCTGCTCTCCTTTTACATCCTCCCATCTGTTCATCTCCAATCTGTCCTCCATACTCTTCTTTTCTCTCCTCTGTTCCCCTCTAATCTTTCTTCCATCCTTAGCTCTCATTTTCTCTCCTCTCCTCTGTTCTCCTTTAATCTGTCCTCCATCCTCTGCTCTCCTTTTCTCTCCTCTGTTCCCCTCTAATCTGTCCTCCGTCCTCTGCTCTCCTTTGCTCTCCTCTTCTCTGTTCCCCTCTAATCTGTCCTCCATACTCTGCTCTCCTTTTCTCTCCTCTGTTCTCTTCTAATCTGTCCTCCATCCTCTGCTCTCCTTTTCTCTCCTCTCCTCTGTTCCCCTCTAATCTGTCCTCCATCCTCTGCTCTTCTTTTCTCTCCTCTCCTCTGTTCTCCTCTAATCTGTCCTCCATCCTCTGCTCTCCTTTTCTCTCCTCTGTTCCTCTCTAATCTGTCCTCCGTCCTCTGCTCTCCTTTTCTCTCCTCTCCTCTGTTCCCCTCTAATCTGTCCTCCAGCCTCAGCTCTCCTTTTCTCTCCTCTCCTCTGTTCCCCTCTAATCTGTCCTCCATCCTCTGCTCTTCTTTTCTCTCCTCTCCTCTGTTCTCCTCTAATCTGTCCTCCATCCTCTGCTCTCCTTTTCTCTCCTCTGTTCCTCTCTAATCTGTCCTCCGTCCTCTGCTCTCCTTTTCTCTCCTCTCCTCTGTTCCCCTCTAATCTGTCCTCCAGCCTCAGCTCTCCTTTTCTCTCCTCTCCTCTTTTCTCCTCTAATCTGTCCTCCGTCCTCTGCTCTCCTTTTCTCTCCTTTCCTCTGTTCCCCTCTAATCTGTCCTCCACCCTCTGCTCTTCTTTTCTCTCCTCAACTCTGTTTCCTCTAATCTATCCTCCATCCTCTGCTCTCCTTTTACATCCTCTCATCTCTTCATCTCCAATCTGTCCTCCATACATAGGCGTGCGCACAGGGTGTGCCGGGTGTGCCCAGGCACACCCTAATCACCCCGTGCACATTAGTGTTATCACTCTGAGTAGCAGCAGAAACAGGGGAAAGATCTCCCTCTTGCCGGCTCTGCCATAAGAGAAGTGTTTATGCTCTTCTCTTTCACTGTGCCGGCAGGGAGATCAATGTGTCGGGGTCATATATATGTAGACACCCGCACACGCATGTGTGTTTGAGCTTAAGGTTGCACACCCTAATGCAATAGGCTGCGCACACCTATGCCTCCATACTCTTCTTTTCTCTCCTATGTTACCCTGTAATCTGCCCTCCGTTCTCTGCTTTTCTTTTTCTCTCCTCTCCTCTGTCTTCCTTCCTCTGCTATCCTCACCTCTCATCTTTCCTCTGCTCTTCTTTCCTCTTCTCTCTCATTTCTTCTGTTCTATTCTTTTAACTTCTGCCTCCCTTCATTCTACTCATCCCTACTATGTTCTCCTCTTCTCTTCTGTTCCCATTTTTTCCTAGCCTCTTCTCTCCTCCTCTCTTTATTTGCTTTCCTCTCTTCTGTCTTCTGTCCTTCTCCAATGTATCCACCATCCTCTGCTCTCCTTTTCTATAATCTCTGTTCCCCTCTAATTTGTCCTCCATCCTCTGCTCTCCTTTTCTCTCCTCTCTGTTCTTCTGTCCTCATTCCTCTGCTAGCCTCACCTGTCATCTTTCCTCCTTGCTCTCCTCTCCTTTCCTCTTCTCTATCATTTCTTTTCCTTCTCCTCTGTTTTTTCTCCCTTCACTCATCTTTTCTATGTTCTCCTCTCTTCTGGTTTCCTCTCCTTTTCCCCCTCTTCTGTGATCTCATCACCTCTGTTCTCATCTCTCCACTTATCTCCTCTCCTCCACTCCCCTTTCCTCTATTTTTCTCTGCTCATCTCTGTTTCTCCTCTCCACTGCTTTCCTCACCTCTGCTACCCTCTATATTTTTCTAATCCGTGTGCCTCTCTCTTCTCCTCTTCATTTGTCTCATATTCTCCTCTGCTCTCTTTTCCTTTTTTTCCTCATCTCTACTCCTCTACTACCTTGCTCTCTTCACCTCTGCTCTCCTGTGTTCTTCTTATCTCTTCACCTCTACTTTTCCCTTCTCTTATCCCCTGGACTATTTACTTCTGTTCTCCTCTGTTCTATTCATCTCCTCTTCTTTATGATTCTTGCTCTTATATTCTCCTCTGTCCTACCTCCTCTGCTCTCCTTTCTTCTCCTCTACCCTGCGTTCTTCATCTCTGCTCTCCTCTATTCTTATCTTCTCTCCTGTACCTTTTTCTTCTCTTCCCTGAACTCTCTTATATTCCCTACTGTCCTACCTGATCCGCTTTCCTTTCTTTTCTCTCTTTTCTGGTCTCCTTTCCCCCGAAATCTTCACCCCTGTTCTCCTCTTTTCTTCTCATCTCTTTTCCTTTGCTTTTTCGCTTATATTCTCCTCTGTCCTACCTCCTCTGCCCTCCTTTTTGGTTTGCTCTCCTTTCTTCACCTCTACCCTGCTTCCTCCACCTCTGCTCTCCTGTGTTCTTATCCCTTCTCATCTTTTTTCTTCCCCCTTCCCCTGAACTTTCCTATATTCTCCACTGTGCTACTTGATCTGCTCCCCTTTTGTTTTTCACCTCTGTTCTCCTCTGTTTGTCTCATCTCCTCTCCTTTACTTTTCTTTCCCTTATATTCCCTTCTGTCCTACCTGCTTTTGTTTTGCTTTCTTCTGTTCTCCTCATCCCAGCTCCTTTCACCTCTGCTGTCCTCTGACATGAGCAGAAAGTGTCCTCAAAAGGGCAGAAGTGCCCAAGTAAAATTTGTTTCTCAGATATCTGGAAGGAGAATTCAATGTTGGTGAATAATACTCTACAGCACTGCTGAGGACACGCTCCCCAGTCGATACCAGACTTGGGACACTACTTTCCTGCAAAAACCCCCACCGTGCTTTTTCTGCGTATCAAAACTTTTTATTCTAATAAAGATTCTATTATTCAATTCCTTGATATTGCCTTTTTCATCATTATTTCTGGGGAACAGGTTTTATTTAGGGACATGGGGACACTTTCTACCCATGTCTCATGGCCATATCAGCACCTACCACCCAGAAGGTCCAGGGCATTGATCTCCCTCAGCATTCCGCATGACCACCAAGCTTTTCATTTATATTGTCTTTTCCATCCTTATTTCTGGGAAACGGGTTTTATTTTGGTGCATGGGGCCACTTTGTGCCCATGTATGATGGTCATTTCAGCACCTACCACCCAGAGGGTCCAGGTCTTGATCTCCCTCAGCATTGAGCATGACCACCAAGCTATTCTTTGATATTGCATTTTCCATTCTTTTTTTGGGGAAACAGGTTTTATCAAGGGATGCAGAAACACTTTCTTCCCATGTCTAATGGCCACATCAGCACCTGCCACACAGAGTGTCCAGGTCGTTGATCTAATTCAGCATTAACCAGGACTACCAAACCCTTCCTTGATATTGCATCTTCCTTCTTTATATTGGGGAAACAGGTTTTATTTGGGGACATGAGGACACTTTCTGCCTATGTCCGTTGGCCATATCAGGACCTACCACCCAGAAGGTCCAGGTCGTTGAGCTACCTTGGCATTGAGCATGAACACCAAGCTATTCCTTGATATTGCATTTTCCATCTTTATATTGGGGAAACAGGTTTATTTGGGGACACGAGGACACTTTCTACCCATGTCTCATGGCCATATCAGCACCTACCACCCAGAAGGTCCAGGGCATTGATCTCCCTCAGCATTCCGCATGACCACCAAGCTTTTCATTGATATTACCTTTTCCTTCTTTATTTCTGGGAAACGGGTTTTATTTTGGTGCACGGTGCCACTTTGTGCCCATGTCTGATGGTCATTTCAGCACCTACCACCCAGAGGGTCCAGGTCTTGATCTCCCTCAGCACTGAGCATGACCACCAAGCTATTCCTTGATATTGCATTTTCCATTTATTTTTTGGGGTTTTATCAAGGGATGCAGAAACACTTTCTTCCCATGTCTAATGGCCACATCAGCACCTGCCACACAGAGGGTCCAGGTCATTGATCTTCTTCAGCATTAACCAGGACTACCAAACTCTTCCTTGATATTGCATTTTCCATCATTATATTGGGGAAACAGGTTTTATTTGGGGACATGAGGACACTTTCTGCCTATGTCCGTTGGCCATATCAGGACCTACCACCCAGAAGGTCCAGGTCTTGACGTTCCTAGGCAGTGAGCATGACTACCTAGATATTCGTTAATATTGCATTGTCCATCTTTATTAAACCGGTTTTATTTGGGTGCGTGGAGAAAATTTCTGTCCATGTCTGGTGGCCATATCAGCACCTACCACCCAGAGGGTCCAGGTTGTTGATCTTCTTCAGCATTAACCATGACTACCCAACTTTCCCTTGACATTACATTTTCCATCTTTATATTGGGGAAACAGGTTTTATTTGGGGACATAAGGACACTTTCTCCCCATGTCTGATGGCCATATCAGCACCTACCACCCAGAGGGTCCAGGTCTTGATCTCCCTCTGCATTGAGCATGACCACCAAGCTATTTATTGATATTGAATTTTCCATCTTTATAAAATAGGTTTTATTTGGGTGCACAGAGATAATTTCTGCTCATGTCTGGTGGCCATATCATCACCTAGCACCCAGAGGGTTCAGGTCTTGATCTCCCTCAGCAGTGATCATGACCACCAAGCTATTTCTTGATATTGCATTTTCCATCTTTATTTTGGTGAAACAGGTTTTATTTGGGGACATGAAGATACTTTCTGCCCATGTCTGGTGGCCATATCAGTACCTACCACCCAGAAGGTCCAGGTCTTGATCTCTCCCAGCACTGAGCACGATCACCAAGCTATTCCTTGATATTGCATTTTCCGTCTTTATAAAATAGGTTTTATTTGGGTGCGTGGAGACAATTTCTGCCCATGTCTGGTGGCCATATCAGCACCTACCACCCAGAGGGTCCAGGACTTTGATATCCCTCAGCATTGAGCATGACCACCAAGCTATTCCTTGATATAGCATTTTCCATCTTTATTTCTGGGAAACAGGTTTTATTTTTGGGGACATTAGGACTCTTTCTGCCCATGTCTGATGGCCAAATCAGCATCTACCACCCAGAGGGTTCAGGGCTTAATCTCCCTCAGCACTGATCATGACCACCAAGCTATTCCTTGACATTGCACTTTCTATCTTTATAAAACAGGTTTTATTTGGGTGCGTGGAGACAATTTCTGCCCATGTCTGGTGCCCAAATCAGCACCTACCACCCAGAGGGTCCAGGTCTTTGATCTCCCTTAGCATTGAGCATGACCCCCAAGCTATTCCTAGATATTGAATTTTCCATCTTTATAAAATAGGTTTTATTTGGGTGCACAGAGATAATTTCTGCTCATGTCTGGTGGCCATATCTTCACCTAGCACCTAGAGGGTCCAGGTCTTTGATCTCCCTTAGCATTGAGCATGACCCCCAAGCTATTCCTAGATATTGCATTTTCCATCTTTATTTCTGGGAAACAGGTTTTATTTGGGGACAGGAGGACACTTTCTGTCCATTTCTGAAGACCACATTAGCACCTACCACACAAAGGGTCCAGGTTGTTGATCGCCCTTAACATTGAGTTTGACCACAACGCTAGACAGAGGTCTGCATTGAGATAAATGTATTTTCCACTAGCCCACATCTAGGTTGCAGACCTATTGTAGAGGTCAGGGAAGGGACACCACTCTTTTTTTCTCGCGCTACCTCTCCATCAAAGCACAACCTAACCCCGGAGTTGATCTTTAACTATTTTTTAATTTTAATTTTTTTTTTTAAATCTTTAAAGGAATACACACGTGCATTGCATGGTGAGTTTTTTTTTTAAATATCTACCTGGAGTTCAGCTTTAAGATCGACTACTGAAGTAAAAGTAATTTGGTGTGTAAACAAAACGCATCTCCAGCACCAATCTACGGTCCTGGTCAGGGCTCAGATCTTCTGGCCTCGAACCGGTTAGGATTTCTTTTTTTCCAAACCGTAAATGAAATCCGCACAGCGCTGCATCTATTATTATCGCCCCAATGTTATTTTTAAATCCGTTTACCCAGCACAACTCCCCCCATCCTATGATTGGAGCTGTCACCCAGCATTATGTATTTGTGTTAATAACCACCTCGATTGCCGATCGTTTTTATGAATTCAATTTTTCGGATTAATCGTGTCATTGCGCGGCGCGGGGGGAAAAAATCAGGTTTGATTTAGAGAAGAATGGCGTCTCAGGTCCTTTCCCTGGAAACCCATCTGCTACCGTCCTTATGAATTATGTAGTGTATGTATACAGCAGATGTAATTCTCTGGCCACGCGAATATCATTAGCGCCATCATTTATACACAAAGCGCTGGCGTATTCTGTAGCTCCGTACAATGGGGGAATCATTTTTTTCCCCTCCAGGTGATTGACATTCTTCTGTACAATTCAAGCTTTAATTTTTTTTTTGGGGTGTCCCCTGAAGTGGGTCTTTACAAGTCTGTATGAATACATTTTTTCGACATGTCCCAATATAGAGCGATCGTTCAATTTTGTTTCAATAAGGCCCGTTCACATTCACGCGTTCCTGCTTGCGTTTCTTTTTTCACAATTTATTTTTTACCTTCTTTTTAAAAAAAATTTAACGTTTTCATTTTGTTTTTATTTACATTTTTTTTTAACTATTATTATTATTTTTATTTATCTTTTTTTTTATTCTCATTTTGTCTCAATAAGGTACGTTCACATTCACATGTTCCTGCTTGCGTTTCTTTTTGCACATTTGTTTTCTTTACATTATTTTTTTTAAAAAAATTTTTAACGTTATCATTTTTTTAACCTTATCATTTTTTTTTCATTTACATATTTTTTTTCATTACCTTTTTTTTAAAACATTTTTTTAACGATATCATTTTTTTTTTATTTAAGGATGTGGAACAGATACAGTAATAGGGTAACTTTGCCCAACCTACAATCAGTAGTAAACATCATAAGCACAACCAATACTTCTCATTTACATTTATTTATTTATTTTATTTTTTTCCTTTTTTTTTTTTTTTATTATCATTTTGTTTTAATAAGGCATGTTGACATTCACACGTTCCCGCTCACGTTTCTTTTTGCGCATTCCCGCACGTCACGAATAGGGCAGTCCATTCACTTGAGATCCCATTTACACCTTATGTAACCGGAACGCACGTTCCCACTCACGATTTATTTATTTTTTCGCGTTATTCCCACATAGGGCAGCCCATTCACTTGAATAGGGTGCTCTATGTGCAGCAAACGCATAGAGCCAGGTGCAGGTAAGGACAGGTGTTTTAACGTGATTTTTTACGACAAAATGCGGGAAAACTAAACTAAGCTTGGGGGTGGGGGGGGGGTGCCATTAAGAAATAATGGCACCACAAGTGCACTGTGCGTTTTGCAGCGTTTCTGAAAATGAGGGCAGAATGCGTGATTCTGCCCCCATTTTTATAGTAACCGAGTGTGAATGGAGCCTAGATGGGCTGCCCGATGTGTGACAAACGAGCCAAAGAAGCTCATGTACCAAATTTGGAGGCACGCGTTTTGCTGTGGTGATTACGCGTTTTGTCCCACGACACACACACAAAGTGACGGGTTGACTTTTCAGACAAACCAGGGGGGGGGGGGGTTGCCATCACTGACATCCTTCCGAAAATGCTGGTAGTCATTCTGAGCCTCTAGCTTCAATACTTCTCATGCTTCTGACCCAAAACAAGCGTGCAGATTCAGAAAGTCAGAGGCCCTCATCATGTTCCCGGTCTGTTAGGCTATTCTTGCAAAAGCTGTAAAAATTTTGGCTGTTTCCCATGGCAACCACCCGATGGCTATCTCTTCCCTTTGGCTCACTTTTCCATAAATAATTGGCAGGAATTTTGTTTGTGATATTGTGTCTGGTCACCAAGGAGTGTGAAGGGGAATCTCTTTTGGTTGGCCGTATCAACCAGTTAGATCCTCCCTTTCATTAGCCACAATGCACTGGAGACATGGGAAGGAAAAATGGTTGATAGGGGCAACAAGAGAGCCATTCCTTCATTATTCCTTCATTGTCTGAATGCTATGAGTAACACTGGATTCCTTCCTCCATCACTTCTTTCATCACCTAGTCAGTAGGGGCAACAAGGCAGTTCTTCCTTCATCTCTTTGTCCCTAAGAGCCTCACCTTCATCATTTGGTCATAAGTATGTCTTTGATCGATTGGTCACTAGGGCAACAAGAGTCCTCCCTTCATCACTTGGTTACTAGGGGCAACAAGAGGGTAATTTCTTCATCACTTGGTCGCTAGGGGCAAAAAAACAGTCCTTCCTTAATCACGTGGTTTCTAAAGGCAGCAAGAAAGCCCTTCCTTCATCACTTGGTCCTTAGGGCCAATAAAAGTAATTCTTCCATCAATTACTAGCAGAAGCAAGAAAGTCACTCCTTTATCACTTTGTTACTACAGGCAACAAAACAGTCCTTCCTTCATTACTTGGTTCCTAGGTGCAACAAGAGCCTTTGCTTCATCACTTAGTCAGTAGGGGCAACAAGACAGTCCTCCCTTCATCGCTTGGTTACCAGGGGTAACAAACAAAAGGGTCCTCCCTTCATCATTCAGTCCCTAAGTGTTAGGAGACATTCCTTCCTTCAATAGTTGGTCTCTATGGGCATTAAGATCCTCCCTTCAACATTGGGTTCCTAGGGGCAACAAGACAGTTCTTTCTTTTTCACTTGGTCTCGAGGGGCAACAAGACAGTCCCCCCTTCATCATATGGTTACCAGAGGTAACAAATGGGTCTTCTCTTCATCACTCACTCGCTAGGTGTAACAAGACATTCCTTCCTTCATTAATTGGTCTCTATGGGCAACAAGACAGTTCTCCCCTCATCACTTGATCTCTATGGGCAACAAGGCATTCCTCAGTGCATCACTTGGTCTCTACGAGCAACAAGACTGTTTTCCCCTCATCACTTGGACTCTATGGGCAACAAGACAGTCCTCCCTTTATCACTTGGTCTCTATGGGCAATAAGACAGTTCTTCCCTCATCACTTGGTCTCTATGGGCCACAAGACAGTCCTCCCTTTATCACTTGGTCTCTGCGGCAACAAGACGGTTCTCCCCTCATCACTTGGTCTCTATGAGCAACAAGACAGTTCTCCCCTCATCACTTGGTCTCTATGGGCAACAAGACAGTTCTCCCCTCATCACTTGGTCTCTACGAGCAACAAGACGGTTTTTCCCTCTTCACTTGATCTCTATGAGCAACAAGACAGTTCTCCCCTCATCACTTGGTCTCTATGGGCAACAAGACAGTTCTCCCCTCATCACTTGATCTCTATAGGCAACAACAAGACAGTTCTCCCCTCATCACTTGATCTCTAGGGACAACAAGACAGTCCTCCCTTTATCACTTAGTTTCTACAGGCAACAAGACAGTCCTCCCTTTATCACTTAGTTTCTACAGGCAACAAGACAGTCCTCCCTTCGTCACTTAGTCTCTATGAGCAACAAGACAGTTCTTCCCTCATCACTTGATCTCTAGGGGCAACAAGACAGTCCTCCCTTTATCACTTAGTCTCTATGGTCAACAAGACAGTCCTCCCTTCATCACTTTCTCTACGGCAACAAGAGAGTTCTCCCCTTATCACTTGATCTCTAGGGGCAACAAGACAGTCCTCCCTTCATCACTTTCTCTATGGCAACAAGACAGTTCTGCCCTTATCACTTGATCTCTAGGGGCAACAAGACAGTCCTCCCTTCGTCACTTGGTCTCTATGAGCAACAAGACAGTTCTGCCCTTATCACTTGATCTCTAGGGGCAACAAGACAGTCCTCCCTTCGTCACTTGGTCTCTATGAGCAACAAGAGAGTTCTCCCCTTATCACTTGATCTCTAGGGGCAACAAGACAGTTCTCCCTTCATCACGTTGTCTCTACGGAAACAAGACAGTTCTCCCCTCATTGCTTGGTCTCTACAGGCAACAAAACAGTTCTCCCCTCATCACTTGGTCTCTATGGGCAACAAGACAGACCTTCCCTCATCACTTGGTCTCTATGGACAACAAGACAGTCCTCCCTTTATCACTTTTTAGGGGCAACAAGGGAAGCTTGCTTGTCTTTCAAGATCATTTAATAAGAGTCCACAAAATGCAGCAGTTCATACTAAGCAAACACTTCCGTTTCCCATACTCATATGAATTAGATATGATTTCTGATTGGTTGGTATGGATTACTCCATCTTGCACATCACAGTTGCATTGTGTGCTTGTTTAGAGCCATTGGTCTGTTGTCTCTAATGAGAGCGATATAACTTGTCCTCAGTGCCAGAAGCCCAGAGGATGGAGGATTACATGGTACTTTGCAGGCTGTGACAGTAGACATGGAGTGATGTATTGTCTGCCCAGATAACAGCACTCCGGCTTTGATTGAACTGAGGGGGTAGATGGTAATTAAGTCTGACTTAATCTGAGCTGTAATTGGCCTGTAATATTGTTACCAGCCTAGAAGAGCGGCACAAGTGCTGTTGTGACAACCAATTACCAGTGATACCATGTAAATTGGCAACATACAATATAACCAGGAACATCTATTGATGTCAGAGGAGAAAGCCGGTTCTTAGGTATGCACAGATGTGAGATGTTTGCTGCCCAATCTTGTCTGTTTTGGCCAAGTTGGATAATTATTCTCTTGCTTGTGGATCTCCCAACCAATCATTCCCAAACTATGGAGAAGAACTACTTTTCCTACTAATCGCTACCATTTGCTACCAGATAAAGCAACCACAGGAGGGGTCTACCCATACTTATTCTCTACTCATATGTATTCTTCATAAGCATGAGCTTGCAACCATAACTATAAGCATGCTGGGACAATATAACCAAGCATGTAATGGAACAATCCTCAAAAAAAATGTTCATCGATTTGACCATACCCTCACAGACCATTGTCTTCTAATATTTGGGCTCAGCACTTAGCAGGAGCAGGTTGGAAGAGGGCTTGGAAAAAGATGCAAATGCCCTCAGGGTATTGGTATTCTGGTATTGAGAATTAGGGATAGCCTCCTTTAGCCTGGCACATACTAAGGATATGAGAGATAGTTTTGGTCAGATTAGCATTCGCCAATGTGTCAGGGGACAGTGCCCAACCACAGAGGGTACTGCACCTCCTGGTTAGCCCAACTTGGTTAAAGAATAACTCCCCCAGAATGTATTTTCATGACAATTCCTATTGTTTTTCTGCGATAAGGCCCATTCCAGGGAGATCTAACGTGAATAAACTTGTATGCTTGGTCAGTGCATGCATGAAAGGTAAGAAGAGAAAGGACGAATGGAGGGAGTGATTGAAAGAGAGGTAAAAAGGAACACATTAAAAAAAGCTGTAGGGATGAAAACGCGAAGTAAAGCAAAGCAGGAAAGGGGAAGGAAAGAAGGAAAAGAGAGAAAGGAAGGGAAATGGAGGGCAACAAAAGGTGTGGAACAAAGAAAGAAAGAAGAACATAGGGGAAAGGAAAAGGAAAGAAAGGAAAAGAAAATAGGGCAAGGAGGGAAGGCAAGAAGGAAGGCAGCAAAGGAAGGAAAGGAAAAGAAGGTGAAGGAAGGAAAAAAAGGTGAAGGAAGCAAGGGAGGGAGGGAATGTAGGATGAGAAAGATAGGTAAAGAGAAAGAAGAAGTAATAAAAGAAGGGAGGAAGAGAAGGGAAGGAAGTAAAAGAAGGGGTACAAAGGAAGGAAAAAAAAATAGAGGAGAAAAGAAAAGGAAGAGACTTAATGAGGGAAGGATGGAAAAGAAGAGGAGGGGATAGAAGGAAGGCAAGAAAGAAGGAAGGAATGAAAAGGAGGTGAGGATGTAAAATAGAAGTGAATAGGGAAAGAAGGAACAGAAGGAGAGAGAGTTATGCCACATACACACGACCGGTTTTGCCGTCGGAATAAACTCTGACGGAATTCCGACAGAATTCCGCTCAAGCAGTCTTGCATACACACGGTCACACCAAAGTCACACCAAAGTCCGATCGTCAAGAACGCGGTGACGTACAACACAGAAAGTGCAATAGCCAGAAGCCAATAGCTTCCGTCTCGTACTTGCTTCAGAGCATGTGTTGTTTTTGGTACGTCGGAACAGCATACAGACGAGCGGGTTTCCCAATAGTAATTAGTTCCGTCGGAAAAATTTAGAACATGTTCTCTATCTAAGTCCGTCTGAATTTTAGACGGAAAAAGTCCAATGGGGCATACACACGGTCGGAATATACGATGAAAAGCTCTCATTGCACTTTTTCTGACGGACATTCCGCTGTGTACGTGGCATTAGAGTGAAGGAAGGATAGAAGGAATGGAAAGAACGAGAGTTAGAGGGAAGAAGGGGGAGAACAGAGGAAAAGAACAAGCGTTAGAAAGAAGGAAGGGTAGAAGGAGGGAAAGGAAGGAAGGACGGAAGGAAGGAAGGAAGGAAGGAAGGAAGGAAGGAAGGAAGGAAGGAAGGAAGGAAGGAAAGAGAGTTAGAGAAAAGGAAGGATAGAAGGAAGGGAAAGAACAAGAGTTAGAAGGAAGGAAAGAGAGTTGGAGGGAAGGAAGGATAGAAGGAAGGGAAGTAAATAGAGTTATGCCGCGTACACACGGTCGGACTTTACGGCAGACTTTCTGAATGAACGGACTTGCCTACACACAATCCACCAAAGTCTGTCGAATTTGTACGTGATGACGTACGACCGGACTAAAAAAAGGAGGTTCATAGCCAGTAGCCAATAGCTGCCCTAGCGTGGCTTTTTGTCCGTTGAACTAGCATACAGACGAGCGAACTTTTCGTCCGGACTCGAGTTCGACGGATAGATTTAAAACATGTTTCAAATCTAAGTCCGTCCAACTTTTGAGCAAACAAAGTCCGCTGGAGCCCACACACGATCGAATTGTCCGACGAAATCCCGTCCGCCGGGCAAAGTCTGCCGTAAAGTCCGCTCGTGTGTACGCAGCATTAGAGGGAAAGAAGGATGGAAGAAAGTGAAGGAAATAAAGTTGGAGGGAAGGAAGGATAGATGAAAGGGAAGGAAAGAGAATTAGCAGGAAGGAAGGACAGAAGGAAGAGAAGGAAAGAGAGTTAGAGGGAAGAAAGGGTAGAATGAAGCAAAAGAACATGCGTTAGAGAGAAGGAAGGATAGAAAGAAGGGTAAGAAAGAGAGTTAGAGGGTAGGAAGGATAGAAGAGAGGAAAAGAACGAGTGTTAGAGGGAAGGAAGGATAAAATGAAGCGAAGGAAAGAGAATTAGCAGGAAGAAAGGACAGAAGGAAGGGAATTAAAGAGAGTTAGAAGGAAGGAAGGATGGAAGGAAGGGAAAGAAAAAGAGTTAGAGGGAAAGAAGGATGGAAGAAAGGGAAGGAAAGAAAGTTGGAGGGAAGGAAGGATAGATGGAAGGGAAAGAATGAGAGTTGAAGGGAGGCAAAGAGAATAAACAGGAAAGAAGGACAGAAGGAAGGGAATGAAGGATAGAAGGAAGGGAAGGAAAGAGAGTTAAAGGGAAGGAAGGAAGGAAAGGAAAGAGAATTAGCAGGAACGGGATGGAAGGACAGAAGGATGGGAAGGAAAGACAGTTAGAGGGATGGAAGGATAGAAGGAAGGAAAGGAAAGAGAGTTAGAGGGAAGGAAGGAAGGATAGATAGATAGATAGATAGATAGATAGATAGATAGATAGATAGATAGATAGATAGATAGATAGATAGATAGATAGATAGATAGATAGATAGATAGATAGATAGATAGAAAGATAGATAGAAGGAAAGAAAGGAAAGAGAGTTATAGGCAAGGAAGGATAGAAGGAAGGAAGGGCATAGGTGTTTGCAGAGGGTATGCCAGGTGTGCCTGGGCACACCCTAATCACTATGAGCGGTGCCGATTCTCCCTCTGCTCGGGCTCCCCTCGTTGCAACCCCCAACCTGCAGTGCTGCTGGCTTCCCTCCTCTCCTCTTCCCCCGGCAGCTGCAGGGTATGTTTCAGGATGGAGAGCAGGGAAAGTAGCTAGTAAATATGTCATTTACTGGCCCCTACTTTTTCTAAAGGAACACAGTGAACACATTCACTCACTGTGTCCATTTATAACTGAAGCATAGTAAACGGTGTTTACTATGTTTCAGTTTGTGAATAAACAGGAAGCCACTCAGCACAGAGCACTTTCCATCCACTCACTGTCCAGTGCAGCCGAGGCTGCAGAGAAATGTGTGTTTGAGCTTTGGGGTGCACACCCTAATGCAATAGACTGCGCACACCTAGGAAGGAGGATAGAAGAAAGGGAAGGAAAGAGAGTTAGAGGGAAGGAAGGATGGAAGGAAAGGAAAGAAAGTTAAAGGAAATTAAGAATATTAGTAGGGAAGGGAAAAGGAAGAAAGTAATGAGGGATAGAAAGAAGGGAACAAATTTAGGAGGAAAATTGTTGCGCAAGGAAGGAATGGAAGTGGAAATTAGAGAGAGAAAAACAAACAAGAAAAGCTAAAATAAAACACGAAAGCATTTTTCTTTTTTTTCTTTTTTTTTTAATCGAATCCTTCAGGTTTTTTAAGAAATCATAAATAGTTTGTATCCTTTCTAAACACATAAAACATACTCAAAGTATTTACATTTTTTTCATTTCAAGGCTTAATAAAGGTCGTCAGACTTAGCTACAAAAGAGGCTTTCACAGACGGGAACGGAGGTTGGACATGTACGCGGGCGGCCTGTTAGTCTGCTTTGCTCTGGGGCCATCGCACAAGTCCATGTGTACTTTATTGTCAAAAATTATTTGTTTGTTTTTTCTCATAAAAGTGCACAACACAGTAAATAAATAATGACATATAAATAAATTAATAAAATAAATAAATTATTTCCTGGCACATTAACCTTGTCAAAGAGGGTAAACATGAAAATCAACAGTAGTCGCGAAATTTGAAGATACTAAGTAAAACTGGCATAAAAAAATAATAGACATTTTCATCTAAATTATTTTCTGATTACTCCTATTTTTATAATTAACTTTTCAACCTTTTGAGTCTCAAGTTAGTTAGAAATTGTGGTGTGGGAAAACTCAATATGAAAAGTTGAAACATTTTGACAAATTTTGATAAAAGCCCATTCTTTTCCAATGCTCTTTTTCCATTGAGAGAATGAAACCTTTCTCACTTCGCATTGAAAGGGATACATTTTCGAGACACAAACAGCCCAATTCTAAGAAATATAAACCTAATTTGGTAAAATTATCTGCTTAAATTTTGTCATTTACACCTAAAACTTTTTTTTCTACACAAATTACAAGATGTTATTAACTTTGGCCATGTGGTTGATGGACATTTAAGAGACTACTATTTTTCCACTTCATTGACTAACTAGAGTAGGTAGTATTAGTTGTTGTAGCGAGTTTGTTGAATAGATATTTGGCCATGGTGGAGCTTATTGGACATCGTCACCTTGGAAGTAAAAGCTAAACTTTCTTAAAGGATCATCCATTGGTCTCGTTGATCCACCAACAAAGAGCTAACCGGTCTACAGAGAGCTACGACCAACTACATACATACTCGTAAACGTAGACCCAAATCTTCCTAATAATAATAATCTATATATTGATTTTCCTATGAAAAAGTGCACATTTGAAACTATTCATCAATAAATTAGAACCTCCTGCTTAAGGAACAGGGTATTACTTCATAGACACCAATCTACTGTACATTTGGGTTGGTTTTCCTTCTTTGTCAGCAGAGGGGGTCAAGGGTCTTTCTATCTAGGACGTATTGTATGTTTTATACATGAGTGCCATATGGTGTACATAGGACCATATGGACAACTAGTAAAACTGGAGAAGATATGGAAAGAAATTTATGAGATTAATGAGAAACTTGGACAATTTCAGGCTTAATATGACAATAATAATCTTGAAATCAGGCCAGTGAGAAGAAGAATATTGACCACTTCGGTTGCTTGCTCGACAAAGAAGGTTGCTGAATCCCTTTGTGATTTACTGTAGATGTGTGGCCAAATTTCCTAAAGATCCGTTCATCCAATGCTTAGGCTGAAAGGCTGGAAGTAGCTATGTAGACATGACTTAAGAAGACTCTAGTTCCTCTAAATGTTATATCAAATTCATAAACTTCTCAACCATGTGTATGAGGGTGTTGGTGGGCATAGTTTTTGGTGTAAAAGTGCAACGTAACCAAAATGTATTCAATGACATGTAAATTTACTTGATCATATAGCAATTTATATTTTCTTTGCCTGACCCTCGAAAAGGGTAAGAGAAATCTTTAAGGAGGGACATTTGGGTTGGTCACAAAACAAGGCGACACTTGACAGCTAAAACTTTTGTATTTAAGGACTCCGGCATTTGAAGGCTTTCACCCAAATAGTTGGTCTATGAGAACCATGAAAGGAATTTAGGTGGGTCTTTCAGAACCATGCCTGTGGGTATGTATGGTGATGGTTGGAGGAAGAATGGAAAAGACTTGACTTGACTTTTGCATTCAAGGACTCCGGCATTTGAAAGCTTCCACCCAAATGGTTGGTCTATGAGAACCATGGTAGGGATTTAGATGGTTCTTTGAGAGCCTTGCCTGTGGGTATGTATGGTGATGGTTGGAGGAGGCATGGAAAAAACTTTTGTATTTAAGGACTCCGGCATTTGAAGGCTTCCACCCAAATGGTTGGTCTATGTCAATGAGAACCATGGTAGAGATTTAGATGGATCTTTCAGAGCCTTGCCTGTGGGTATGTATGGTGATGGTTGGAGGAGGCATGGAAAAACTTTTGTATTTAAGGACTCCGGCATTTGAAGGCTTCCACCCAAATGGTTGGTCTATGTCAATGAGAACCATGGTAGAGATTTAGATGGATCTTTCAGAGCCTTGCCTGTTGGTATGTATGGTGATGGTTGGAGGAGGCATGGAAAAGACTTGACTTGACTTTTGTATTTAACGACTCTGGCATTTCAAGGCTTTCACCCAAATGGTTGGTCTATGAGAACCATGGTAGGGATTTAGGTGGGTCTTTCAGAGCCATGCTTGTGGGTATGTATTGTGAAGGTTGGAGGAGGCATGGAAGAGGCAAAGGGTAGGTGGTCTCTGAAAGGCAGGATCTTTACATTCTAGAGTGGGGAATCTACAAAAATCCACAAATGAGGGAAACATTTGGTCCCACAAATCTTCTCTGTCCTAGCATCTTAGTCTATAGCTGAATACAGCAGCATCCAATAAAGAGGGCACGTTGTAGCCCAATCAGGGAACCTCAAACCCATCAAACATCTAAAACGTGGTTGAGATAGGAGATGTAGCATATAGCTAGCCGAAGAATTTCGATCTTGGACAGTTTCTTGTCAGGAGGCAGAGTGGGAAGAAGCTTCCTCAACTCCGCAAAGGCCAAGTTGAATGCTTCCACCCGTATGCGCTCCCGGGTAGCGTGTGCCGTGCGATATTTGGCTGTTGCCCTCCTCCTACGGCGCCTCTCTTCCCGACTTAAGTGCTGAAGCTCCCTTTTGACGGAATCGCCGGCCTCGCAAATCCTGGTTTCTCCACACAAGCTGAGTCCCCCAGCCTCGCCGAGTCCACCCCCGCCTCCGCAATCGCTGAACACAGACTCAGTCTCTGAATGGGCTGGGATTTCTGTCTGATCAGAGTTCAGCATCATTCCTCTACAGAAGGTTCCAAAACGTATCCTTCCAACAGCCCAAAAAAATTCTTCTATAAAGTGCTTCTGAAAAGTTGCTCCCCTCCGGATGTCATGAAACAAACCTTGTGGCGTGGACAAGCTGCGAAAGGCGTCAATCCCAGCAAGCCGTGGCAGATTTTTTTTTTTTTTTCAGCTTGGAAAACGCACTTAAGAGAAATATTTAACTCATAAAAAGTGTTCAGCTGAGATTAACTTTTATTTCTATGCGCTGTGCTCTCGTTCTTGATGGTCCCCCTGGAACGAAGAGAAACAGAGAAATTATAGAAAAGGTTTCTTAATGGCTACGAAGGGAACTCTGCCAACATGAAAAAAAAAGGAATTTAATGGGAATGGGTGGATAGTACATAGGAGGGAATAACAACATATAAAGGAATAAAGCTACAGGAAAAAACAACATGATTGCAAACTCGTAAACAGGGAAGCCAATAAACAGCAGATTGCTCATTGCATGGAAAATATAATGCTATTATTGATTTTAATTTTTTACGCCAAGAATTTTCATCCGGGAAAAGCAATTTTCATCCGGGAAAAGATTTGACACAAAAGCTTGCAATCTAATCCTCCTAGCATAGAATCCATAACAATACCAGGCTCTAACTGTAACTAATTTGGTCAAGTAATATGACTCCATTGTCACTTTGAGGCTTTGTTCACACCATCGTAGCATGCCTGCGGTTCAACGCGTTTCTGTGCGGAGTGTGTAGGACAGCCCATTTATTTCAATGGGTTGTCCTACACGTGAGAAATGCTCAAAAGAAGCCATAGCTAAAAAGAAGATTTGAGAAATCATGCAGCATTTTAATGCCTGGGGCTCTATTCCCAGATCTTTGGGGGTGCCGTCCAAAACGGCGCGTTATTGCTGTCAGTGGGAGGAATAGTGCCCCATTATTGGTGTCAGTGGACGGAATAGTGTCCCATTATTGGAACCAGTGGGATGAATAGTGCCCCATCATTGGTATCAGAGGAAGGTATAGAGCCCCATCATTGATAGCAGTGGGAGGAATAGTGCCCCATCATTGGTATCAGTGGAAGAAATAGAGCCCCATCATTGGTATCAGTGGGAGGCATAGAGCCCCATCATTGGTATCAGTGGAAGAAAAGGAGCCCAATCATTGGTATCAGTGGGAGGCATAGTGTCCCATCATTGGTATCAGTTTGAGGCATAGTGCCCCATCATTGGTATCAGTGGTAGGAACAGAGCCCCATCATTGGTGTCAGTGGGAGGAATAGTGCCCCATCATTGGTATTAGTGGGAGGAATAGTGTCCCATCATTGGTATCAGTAGTAGGAACAGAGCCCCATCATTGGTATCAGTAGGAAGCATAAAGTCCCATCATTGGTATCAGTGGGAGGAATAGTGCCCCATCATTGGAATCAGTGGGAGGAATAGTGCCTCGTCAGTGGGAGGAATAGTACCCCATCATTGGTATCAGTGGGAGGAATAGTGCCCCATCACTGGTATCAGTGGGAGGCACTGAGACCCAAGTATCAGGGTGTCATTGTTCTGGGACCCCAAGTGTCAGGGTGTCATTGTTATGGACCCCCCCCCCCAGTGTCAGGGTGTCTTTGTTTTCGACCCCGAAGTGTCAGTGTGTCATTGTTCTTGGACCCCCAAGTTTCAGGGTGTCATTGTTCTGGATACCCCAAGTGCAAGTTTGTTATTGTTCTGGACCCCCAAGTGTCAGTGTGTCATTGTTCTGAACCCCCCAGTGTCAGGGTGTCATTGTTCTGGACCCCCAAGTGTCAGTGTGTCATTGTTCTGGACCCCCAAGTGTCAGTGTGTCATTGTTCTGTGACCTCCAAGTGTCAGTGTATCATTGTTCTGAACCCCCCAGTGTCAGTGCATCATTGTTCTGGACCCCCAAGTGTCAGTATGTCATTGTTCTGGACCCCCAAGTGTCAGTGCATCATTGTTCTGGACCCCCAAGTGTCAGTATGTCATTGTTCTGGACCCCCAAGTGTCAGTGTGTCATTGTTCTGGACCCCCAAGTGTCAGTGTGTCATTGTTCTGGACCCCCAAGTGTCAGTGCATCATTGTTCTGGATACCCCAAGTGCAAGTTTGTCATTGTTCTGGGACCCGCTAGTGTCAGGGTGTCATTGTTCTGGACCCCCCAATTGTTAGTTTGTCATTGTTCTGGACCCCCAAGTGCCAGTGCGTCATTGTTCTGGACCCCCAAGTGTCAGTGTGTCAGTGTTCTGGACCCCCAAGTGTCAGTGTGTCATTGTTCTGGACCCCCAAGTGTCAGTGTGTCATTGTTCTGGACCCCCAAGTGTCAGTGCATCATTGTTCTGGACCCCCAAGTGTCAGTGTGTCAGTGTTCTGGACCCCCAAGTGTCAGTGTGTCATTGTTCTGGGATCCCCAAGTGTCAGTGTATCATTGTTCTGGACCCCCAAGTGTCAGTGTGTCATTGTTCTGAACCCCCCAGTGTCAGTGCATCATTGTTCTGGACCCCCAAGTGTCAGTATGTCATTGTTCTTGACCCCCAAGTGTCAGTGTGTCATTGTTCTGGACCCCCAAGTGTCAGTGTGTCATTGTTCTGGACCCCCAAGTGTCAGTGCATCATTGTTCTGGATCCCCAAGTGTCAGTGTGTCATTGTTCTGGATCCCCAAGTGTCAGTGTGTCATTGTTCTGTGACCTCCAAGTGTCAGTGCGTTATTGTTCTGTGACCCCCAAGTGTCAGGGTGTCATTGTTCTGTGACCTCCAAGTGTCAGTGCGTTATTGTTCTGTGATCCCCAAGTGTCAGGGTGTCATTGTTCTGGACCCCCAAGTGTCAGGGTGTCATTTTTCTGGACCCCCAAGTGTCAGGGTGTCATTGTTCTGTGACCCCCCCAAGTGTCAGTGTGTCATTGTTCTGGACCCCCAAGTGTCAGTGCATCATTGTTCTGGACCCCCAAGTGTCAGTGTGTCATTGTTCTGTGACCTCCAAGTGTCAGGGTGTCATTGTTCTGGACCCCATATGATATTATTTCAGATTTGCTGAACAAGGCGGTTGCTTTCCATATCTTTCGGATTACAAAGTGCAGTCTGGTTGTATTTATCGGGTTGTGGCCTAGAGCCATTCTATGTGACATGACACTGAGTGCTGATTAGGATATTTTTTGGTATATTTATGGAAGTTGGTGAGATGTGTATTATGTGGCAAACTGTCTCTCCAGCTTCTGTGAGATGATAATAATATTACATCCGTAATAAAAATATTCACAGTCCTAGGAAACTTTACTTGGCATCCATAAATTAGAAGATGACACTTTTACCGGCTTCCCTTGTGGTGCAGGAGATGCTAATCCCCAAACCCAGGACGGACCTCCTCCATAAGTCATTTAGTGGTCCACACCTTTGCCACTTATAACCTTCTACAAGCCTGCTCTGCCACAATGTTCTGAGATAGAAGAACTAGCCACATAAAAACTAATATTCAAACTTCCGCATATGAATCTGACAGTTTAGAGTCACGAGAAAACCATAAAAAGAACATTTTGTCTTTATCACATAAGGAGACATTGTCACTATGTCCATGTATAGCAGTGGTCTCCAAACTGCGGCCCAGGGGCCAGATGTGGCCATTTGCATGCCTTTATCTGGCCCCAGAGGCATTATTCCTGCCAATGACACCAACATTGGGGGCATAAATCTTGCCATTGACACCAACAATGAGGCACGCGTCCTCCCACTAATACCAATGAAGGGACACTATTCCTCCCACTGATACCAATGATGGGGCACTATTCCTTTTACTGATACCAATGATGGGGCACTATTCCTCCCACTGATACCAATGATGAGACACTATTCCTCCCACTGACACCAATGATGGGACACTATTCCATCCACTGACACCAATGATGGGACACTATTCCATCCACTGACACCAATGATGGGACACTATTCCTCCCACTGATACCAATGATGGGACACTATTCCTCCCACTGATACCAATTATGGGACATTATTCCTCCCACCGATACCAATGATGGGACACTATTCCTTCCACTGACATAAATAATGGGACACTATTCTTGACACACTGACACTTGGGGTCCAGAACAATGACACACTGACACTTGGGGTCCAGAACAATGACACACTGACACTTGGGGGTCCAGAACAATGACACACTGACACTTGGAGGTCACAGAACAATGACACACTGACACTTGGAGGTCACAGAACAATGACACACTGACACTTGGGGGTCCAGAACAATGATACACTGACACTTGGGGGTCCAGAACAATGACACACTGACACTTGGGGTCCAGAACAATGACACACTGACACTTGGGGGTCCAGAACAATGATACACTGACACTTGGGGGTCCAGAACAATGACACACTGACACTTTGGGTCCAGAACAATGACACACTGACACTTGGGGGTCCAGAACAATGACACACTGACACTTGGGGGTCCAGAACAATGACACACTGACACTTGGGGGTCCAGAACAATGACACGCTGACACTTGGGGGTCCAGAACAATGACACACTGACACTTGGGGGTCCCAGAACAATGACACCCTGACACTTGGGGGTCCCAGAACAATGACACACTGACACTTGGGGATCCAGAACAATGACACACTGACACTTGGGGATCCAGAACAATGACCCACTGACACTTGGGGGTCCCAGAACAATGACCCACTGACACTTGGGGGTCCCAGAACAATGACACACTGACACTTGGGGGTCCAGAACAATGACACACTGACACTTGGGGGTCCCAGAACAATGACACACTGACACTTGGGGATCCAGAACAATGACACACTAACACTTGGGGATCCAGAACAATGACACACTGACACTTGGGGATCCAGAACAATGACACACTGACACTTAGGGGTCCAGAACAATGACACACTGACACTTGGGGATCCAGAACAATGACCCACTGACACTTGGGGGTCCCAGAACAATGACACACTGACACTTGGGGGTCCAGAACAATGACACACTGACACTTGGGGGTCCAGAACAATGACCCACTGACACTTGGGGGTCCCAGAACAATGACACACTGACACTTGGGGGTCCCAGAACAATGATACAGTGACACTTGGGGGTCCAGAACAATGACACACTGACACTTGGGGGTCCAGAACAATGACCCACTGACACTTGGGGGTCCCAGAACAATGACACACTGACACTTGGGGATCCAGAACAATGACCCACTGACACTTGGGGGTCCCAGAACAATGACACACTGACACTTGGGGGTCCAGAACAATGACACACTGACACTTGGGGGTCCAGAACAATGACCCACTGACACTTGGGGGTCCCAGAACAATGACACACTGACACTTGGGGGTCCCAGAACAATGATACAGTGACACTTGGAGGTCCAGAACAATGACACACTGACACTTGGGGGTCCAGAACAATGACCCACTGACACTTGGGGGTCCCAGAACAATGACACACTGACACTTGGGGATCCAGAACAATGACCCACTGACACTTGGGGGTCCCAGAACAATGACACACTGACACTTGGGGGTCCAGAACAATGACACACTGACACTTGGGGGTCCAGAACAATGACACACTGACACTTGGGGGTCCAGAACAATGACACACTGAAACTTGGGGGATCCAGAACAATGACACACTGACACTTGGAGGGTCCAGAACAATAACACACTGACACTTGGGGGGGTCCCAGAATAATGACACACTGACACTTGGGGGTCCCAGAACAATGACACTCCGGGCTCCATTTTGTCCCCCTCCCTCGTCCCCGATTATGTCTTTAAAGCGGGTATATAGTGGATACATTAGTCATGGGGAAATAAGATGTCAGGCTAATGGTAGGAGGATGAGGTGTCAGGGGAAGATGGTGGAAAACGTTAATGGTGAGAAGATCAGGCAGAAATGAGTGGAAGATGGATGATGGAGTGGGGGAGCGGATATCGCTGTCATATACGAGGGTCTTCCTCTCTCACACTAAGTGGAGATGACAACTTGTACAAATGAGAGGGACAGGACGAGGCACCCATCGGTGTGACCGGGGGCCCGAGGGGGGGGGGGGGGAGAGCCAGGAATATAGATGGAAATGAAAAAGCATTTTTCTCTCTGGGGTCTCCTGAGACAGGACAGGTGGTGGATGGATGGGAAGGCGGAGGGGGGGAGGGGAGGGGGGTCTGGGGGTGGATATTAAATTAGCCCGTATGTCACCGAATCCACCAATACAGACATATGGAGGACACACAGCTGTGATCTACCCACAGTCTGGGGGAGGAGAGGTCTTCTATATGTCCTGTCTATGGAACATCCACAACTCTATACAACTCTATACACAACAACTAAACTTCTATCCATCTATACAATGTCATTACCTACTGCTTCAATTTACCTGCCACATCTATTATCTTTCTATCTATTAATCTATATATATATATATATATATATAAATATACATATATATATATATATATATATATATATATATATATATATATATATATATATATACCTTCTATCTGTTATCTATCTATGTATTTATCTCTCCATTTATTTCTATCTATCTATTTTTTTTATCTATCTTTCTACATTATCTATTTATGTATCTGTATAATATACCTACTGCTTTAGTCTAACTACCATTTCTATCTATCTATCTATCTATCTATCTATCTATCTATCTATCTATCTATCTATCTATCTATCTATCTATCTATCTATCTATCTATCTATCTATCTATCTATCTATCTATCTATCTATCTATCTATCTATCTATAGAGGAGTGGAGCCCCCTGTGTATAATAGAATAGTGGGGTCCACAGGCTATATACAGTGCTGGAATAATTTGCAGTAATCTTCTCATTTCATGCTGTACAGAGTACTGACAGCTGTGCTTATCATTAACCCATTCAGTGCCAGGCCCCATAATGACTGTTGGCTTCTCCTGGGTGCCCAGTGCCAGGCGGCTCCCCGCTGATTGCCAGCTCTGCAGACAAACATCTCTTCACTTTAAAGGGCCATGGAACCCAAACAAGGTGAGAGAGAGAAATCTATCTATCTATCTATCTATCTATCTATCTATCTATCTATCTATCTATCTATCTATCTATCTATCTATCTATCTTTAGATTAAGCCCCCCCCCCCCCTCCTTATGACAATCCTCAGTACTGATCACATTCAATGGAAATTCCATCTTGGAATGAGTTTTGTTGATGGGGAATGTATTCTGCGGATGATTCCATGTGTCTCGGCTCCCTCCTCGGTGACACGGACAGTGATTAATGGGAACACCCATTGTCAGGGAGTGGGGGGGGGGTTTGGAGGGGGGGTTTGTAGTCATACAAATGCCCTCTTTTCATGGCGGTCCTGGGAAGTTTATTGGATTAGCAGCTCTCGGGCGCAGCGATATGTTCGGGGCCCTCGCTAACCCTGTAATGTAATATTCCAGATTGGATTCTGCCAAAACCGAAGGGATGAAGGTGCAAATTAGACGGGCAGAAAACGCATTATGTCGGATTTTTCCTGTATACAGCCGGGGCCGGCTCATCCCTCAGATCCTATTATCGGGTGATGAGGGGCCACATATGGGCCAATATCAGGACGCCTTTCCTTCAAATTTTCGTTGGAGGAAAGTTTGGCGGATCGGAAGATGATGTTTACACAAAAAAAAAAAAAAAAAAAAAAAGGAACAAAGTTGCAAATATTTGTACGCTGCACCTGTAGATTTGTAACAAACAATAACAACTATTTTTAGAACGTAAACAAAGATTTTATTTATAAATATTTTCTTTATTATTATTTTCTATTAATTATTTTTGAATATTTTCTTCATTATTGTTTTCTATTTATTATTTTTGAAAAAAAAGGGTTAATTAGTATTAAAACTTCTTGAATTTTTAAAAGCAGACCCCTCATTTTTTTATTTGTCTCTTGTATTTAGTTAGGCGACTGCCCTACACGCGGCGCATGGGAACGCACTTAAAAATGCCCGTATGCTCAGTCGCCCCTGTAGCGGTAAAGCAAGCCTCGGGGATTCGTTTTCCACGCTTCTCAAACATTGAAATGAATGGTGCTGTCCTACACGAAACGCGTAGGAATTCACAAAAACGCATAGACGCGCCCACGCTCAGTCGCACCTTGGAACACACTGAAAACGCACAGGGAACTCGCATTGCACTTGGTCGCCCCTATTGTGAAGGAAGACTCAGCGATTTTTCTTCTGCGTTTATCAAGCATAGGGCAACCTATTGAAATATATGGGCTGCCCTACGGTAGGAACGCACCAAAAACGCACGGAAACGCCCGTATGCTCAAGTCGCCCCTGCAGGGATTAGTTTTCGGCGCTTCTTGAACATAGGAAACAAAATAATTGAGCTGCCGTACACACGGCGCATGCGAATGCAGGAAGAAAACACGTGGAAGCGCGCCCGCGCTCGTCGCCCCTGTAGGGGTGAAGCAAGTCTCAGGCGTTTGTTTTTCCATGTTTCTCGCGCATAGGGAGGCCCATTCGCTGCCCTACACATACGCGCGTGGGAATGCAGGAAAAATGTGTGGAAATGCACCGGCGCTCTTTCGCCCCCAGGAACATGCTGAAAACGCACGTGCGCTCAGTTGCAGCTGTAGGTGTGAAGCAAGCCTCAGGGATTTGTTTTCCATGCTTCTCGAGCGTAGGACATCCCATGGAAATGAATGGGTTGCCCTATATGCGACGGGTGGGAACGCACTGAAAACGCACAGAAACGACCGTAGACTCAGCCACCCCTCTTTAGGGGGTGAAGCAAGCTTTAGGAATTTGTTTTCGCCGTTTATCATGCATAGGGCACCCTATAGCAATGAATGGGCTGTCCTACCACCGGCGCATGGGAATGCAGGAAAAATGCATAGAAATGCGCCCACACTTGGTCGCACCTGGGAATGCACTGAAAACGCTCGGGAACGAGCGTGCACTCAGTCGCCTCTGTAGGGGGTGAAGCAAGCCTCAGGAATTTGTTTTCCGGAGTTTATCGCGCATAGGGCAGCCTATTGAAATAAATGGCTGCCCTACGCACGGCGCGTAGGAACGCATTGAAAATGCACAGAAACGCCCGTACACTTAGTCACCCCCTGTGGGGTTGAAGCGAGCCTCAGGAATTTGTTCTCCTTGCTTCTGAAGCATAGGGCAGCTCCTTGAAATGAATGGGCTGTCCTACACATGGCGTATGGGAATGCAGGAAAAACGCATAGAAATGCACCCCCACACTTGGTCGCACCTGGGAATGCACTGAAAAGACTCGGAAACTCATGTGCACTCAGTCGCCCCTGTAGGTGTGAAGCAAGCCTCAGGACAAAAAAAAATTTTCACGCTTCGAAAGCATTGGGCAGCCTATTGAAATCAATGGACTGCCCTACATGTGACGCATGAGCAAGCAAGAAAGACGCATGGGAATGCGTCCACAGTCGGTCGCACCTGTATTTTGCCCCACTCCATCCAAAGCTTCATGGATTTATTTTCTGTGCTTCTGGACCATAGGGCAGCCCATGGAAATGAATTAGCTGCTCTATGCATGGGAATGCACGGACGCGCCCACGCTCCTGGGAACACACTGAAAACGCACAGGAAACCCGCATGCGCTTAGTCGCCCCTTTAGTTGTGAAGCAAGCCTCAGGGATGTTTTCCCCCCGCTTCCCGAATATTGAAATGAATTGGCTGCCCTACACACGGCACATGGAAATGCAGAAAAAACGCGTGGGCATGCAGGAAAACGCTCAGGAAACTCGCAAGTGCTTGGTCACCCCTTTAGTTGCGTAGCAAGCCTCAGGGATTCTGTTTCTGTGTTTCTCATGCATAGGGCAGCCCATTGTAATGAAGAGGCTGCCCTACACGAAACGCGTAGGGTTGCACAAAAAAAGCATGGATGCGCCCACGCTCAGTCGCACCTGGGAACACACTGAAAATGCACAGTAAGACTCGCATGTGCTTGGCCGCCCCTTTAGTTGTGTAGCAAGCCTCAGGGATTTGTTTTCTGTGTTTTTCTGCATAGGGCAGCCCATTGAAATGAAAAGGCTGCCCTACCACGAAACGCGTAGGGATAAACAAAAAAGGCGTGGAAACACGCTAAGCCGCACCTGTATTTTACCCCACTCCATCGATGTTCTAATATCTGAGCTGAAAACACAGTTTTTTTGTATTTTTCACACGCTGGCTGCTGGCAACCGAATAGAACAGCAGCAGGGTGGCAAGGAGTTGCTCAGGTAGAGCCAGCCAATCAGTTATTCTGATATGGACACAGAATGTTTCAGCGGCCAGTATGATTGGGTAGTACGGGTTATGATAAAGGAGTCTCTGTCACCTTGCCCAGTCCGCTCATCCCTGACCCACCTCTACTCACCTCTCCCGCACTCCCCCCCCATCGTTCTCCTCCTTCGTCAGGGGATTTGAGGAACGCCCATTCTGCTGATTATGGAGGGATCATGTGACTTTCCCCCATGATGCAGTGCTTTGGTCTAAGTGGCCTGAACACTGCCACCTGGGGGAGGGGTAACCTCATCAGCTCTATGTAAGCCCTATGGGTGGGGCGAAACGCGCCGAAGGGCGTAATAAAAGGCATATTGTCTTTTGAGTACATTTGATATACATTGCCATTGATTATAATGTAATGCGCTTTTTTACAAAACCGCCCAAAAAATAGGAAGCAAGCAAGAATTTTCAACACGCAACACACTGCAGCTGATGCTGATGGTATAAAGATAAGTCGTTTTTAGGTGATTTTAGCATGCAGGGGTCCCACCTTCTATGCAATTAAATCTGGCTGTACATATACAAATCCAATCTATCTCAATTTGATTGGACTTGCCATCAAAGTACAGAAATATATCAAATAAGAATTCACTGTTTCCTATTGACTGCTGAACAGTCGAGTCATAGCGACCCAAATGGAACGCGTCAGTAAACGCGATTGTCTTCTGGTTTTTGATTGATTTAATTCATTGCAAAGCATTCCATTCAATATAGAGACACACAGGAGTAGAGAAGTCTTTTGTAGAACTCTTATAGAATGTTATGAAACAATGGAGGCATTGCCATTTCTTTGTACAGTCATGGAGTCATTGCCGAGTAACCAGCAGTGGAGAATCAACCAGTTTGGAGGATCCTATGGTCTGTGCAAGCCCTTGGGGGCAGTTTACCTGCTTTCTTTGAATTGTTTTTGATCATAGTAGCAATTGATGGCTTGTTGAAATTTTCTGAAAATTGTCATATATGGGCGGGATAAGGTTTTCCACAGCTACCTAACTGTCCCACCAACCTAACTTCCCAACTACGGTAAAAAGCCAACAGTATAGGGACACACAGGAGTAGAGAAGTCTGCTGTAGAAGTCTTATAGGATATTATGAAATAATGGAGGCATTGCTGTTACTTTGTACAGTCATGGGGCCATTGCTGAGTAACCAGCAGTTTAAAATCAACCAGTTTGGAGCATCCTATGGTCTGTGCAAGCCCTTGGGTGTAGTTTACCGTCTTTCTTTGAATTGCTTTTGATCATAGTAGCAATTGATGGCTTGTTGAAATTGTCTGAAAATTGTCATATATGGGCGGGATAAGGTTTTCCACAGCTACCTAACTGTCCCACCAACCTAACTTCCCAACTACGGTAAAAAGCCAACAGTATAGAGACACACAGGAGTAGAGAAGTCTGCTGTAAAAGTCTTATAGAATATTATGAAATAATGGAGGCATTGCTGTTACTTTGTACAGTCATGGGGTCATTGCTGAGTAACCAGCAGTGGAAAATCAACCAGTTTGGAGTGTTCTATGGTCTGTGTAAGCCCTTGAGGGCAGTTCACCTTCTTTCTTTTAATTTCTTTTGCTTGTAGTACTAATTGATGGCTCATTGAAATTGTCTGAAAATTGTCATATATGGGCGGGATAAGGTTTTCCACAGCTACCTAACTGTCCCACCAACCTAACTTCCCAACTACAGTAAAACGCCATCAGCAAAAAGACACACAGGAGTGAAGAACCTTGTTGTAGAGTTCTTTTAGAATGTTCTGAAACAATGGAGGCATTGCCATTATTTTGTACAGTCATGGGGTCATTGCTGAGTAACCCGCAGTGGAAAATCAAGCAGTCTGTTTAAATTTCTGGCTTTCCATTTTCTCTTTCGAAATGTCTAGTTTTTCCACTGCTGTGGGCTCGGCGATACAAGGGATTTTTGACTGCACTACACGGCAGCCTCAGGTCACCTGTGCCACGCTGGGTTTCAAGCAAAGACAAGTCTTGGCAGCAGTTGCTACCCACCAACAGCTGACTACTGGAGATCCTCACTGCCTGTGCTCAGGGGTGTTTCACAGTGTTAGAGACTGCGACTAAACCTGCAAGGAATCATGGAGGGCATGCAACCCTTCAATCCGACTTCCAGCCTTGCACAGTCTTGCACAGTTGTACCGGCTCCTCTCCTGGACTGAAACGGCTTCCTCTGATTTCACTGCACACTGTAAGCTTCTCACCATGTGCATTAGAAGCTGCAGAAAGTCAGATAGAGCCCATCTCATTTCATCATCACATCATCTGGGCCGTCCTCCCCAGCCTGACTGTCCTTGGCCCGCCCCTTTCCAGCCTGACTGTCCCTGGTCTGCCCCTTTCCAGCCTGACTGTCCCTGGCCCGTACCTTCCAGCCTGACTGACCCTGGCCCGCACCTTCCAGCCTGACTGTCCTTGGCCCACCCCTTCCTAGCATGACTGTCCCTGGCCCGCTCTTCCAGCCTGACTGTCCCTGGCTCGCCCCTCCCAGGCTGACTGTCCCTGGCCCGGCCCTTCCCAGCCTGACTGTCCCTGGCCTGCCCCTTCCCAGCCTGACTGTCCCTGGCCTGCCCCTTCCAGCCTGACTGTCCCTGGCCCACCCCTTCCTAGCATGACTGTCCCTGGCCCGCCCCTTCCTAGCATGACTGTCCCTGGCCTGCCCCTTCCAGCCTGACTGTCCCTGGCCCGCCCCTTCCTAGCATGACTATCCCTGGCCCGCCCCTTACTAGCATGACTGTCCCTGGCCCGCCCCTTCCAGGCTGACTGTCCCTGGCCCCGCCCCTTCCCAGCCTCACTGTCCCTGGCCCGTCCCTTCCAGCCTGACTGATCCCTGGCCTGCCCCTTCCCAGCCTCACTGTCCCTGGCCTGTCCCTTCCAGTCTGACTGTCCCTGGCCCACCCGTTCCCAGCCTGACTGTCCCTGGCCTGCCCCTTCCCAGCCTCACTGTCCCTGGCCCGCCCCTTCCTAGCCTGAATGTCCCTGGCCTGCCCTTTCCCAGTCTGACTGTCCTTGGCCTGCCCCTTCCCAGCCTGACTGTCATTGGCCCGCCCCTTCCTAGCCTAAATGTCCCTGGCCCGCCCCTTCCCTGCCTGACTGTCCCTGGCCTGCCCCTTCCTAGCCTGAATGTCCCTGGCCCGCCCCTTCCCAGCCTGACTGTCCTTGGCCCGCCCCTTCCCTGCCTGACTGTCCCTGGGTCGCCCCTTCCCAGCCTGACTGTCCTTGGCCCGCCCCTTCCAGCCTGATTGTCCCTGCCCCGCCCCTTCTCAGCCTGACTGTCCCTGGCCCCGCCCCTTCCCAGCCTGACTGTCCCTGGCCTGCCCCTTCCCAGCCTAACTGTCCCTGGCCTGCCCCTTCCCAGCCTGACTGTCCCTGGCCCGATCCGTCTTCGCATGCATTCGCAGGTAAGTGGGGACGCCTTTGACAATATAATGGCGCATCTGCAAAGGGGCATTACGTGTCAGGAAAGCGCACAATTTTGCATGCGTTCCCAAGACGCACAGATGCGAACCTAGCCTAAGGCTGGGATAACTCTTTTGCGCTGTGGTAGGGAGCAAAAGCATGCCGGTAGTGCGTTGGGGTGCTCATTCTTAACCCAACACACATCGCCATCAGACGCACATTCTAACGCACCACAATGCACAACAACGACCGACCATGCATTGTGATGTGCTAAGTACACGCACATTTTTTGGTGCATTTTTAGTGCGTTATTAGACGAATTCAACGCATGTAAGTAACGCACATCAACGCACTTTGTGTAACGCACCACTAGAGTCCATAAATGTTTAATTTGTCCCATACAGTAATTAGGAGCGATAAATTGGCCAATCAGGGGGCAGCCTCCCGCAACCAAGCAATTCCCATTCTCCGCGGCGGTTCGGGCTGGTGAGTTTCTATTGGGCGGGGAGCGGTGAAGGAGCCCCCCCCATCCTGTTCTAAAGACCGGCTCATTATCCTCTCCAGCTGATTAGCTCTCACAATGTGATTAAGACCCCTAAATTTCCCCCTCTCCAATCTAATTGGCCGTCAGCGAGCCTTTAGCGCCCTTATAGGACTTCCGAAACGCAGTCCTCCAAAGACAAATGCTTGTTATAAAGTCAAACGAGCCACCTTCTCATTATCTTCTTGTTTTTTTTTTGTTTGTTTTTTCTCTTTCAAACTCCATCCAACTTCCCCGCGCAGCGAAGATAAAACGTAAGAGGCGTCCAGTTTATGAAGTCTGAGTCGCCCATTAGAAGCGTTTACACGGCTCACTTGAGCCTCGTTAGAGCTGTTTATTGCTTAATGAAAGGAAAGTCGGGATTTAATCAGGATTATGAACACTCCCTGATTACTTATTAATACCAACCGTGGCGATATTTTTTCGGAATACAGAAAAAGATACAATGTATTAGTTTCGGCGAATTAAAAATAAAATCTGACAAGCCGGGAGAGCGAAACGCCAAAATGTTTATGTAAACGCGCCAAAGGATCCTCACACCTGGGCGACGCAAGGGGTACAAACAAATCATACCATTATGTTTTACTTCAACTTTTTTTTTTTTTAAACTTTATCAGCAAAGACCAAAAATGACTATATATATATATATATATATATATATATATATATATAACTTTTTTTTATATAGCTTTATCAGCAAAGATGGAAAAGGACTTTTATATAACTTACCAGCAGAGACCAAAATATTACTTTTTTTTTTAATAACTTTATCAGCATAGACCGAAAATTACGTTTTTTTTTTATATAACTTTATCAGCAATGACTAAAAATGGCTTTTTTAAATCTTATCAGCAAAGACCAAAAATGACTTTTTTCTTAAATATAACTTTATTAGCAACAACCAAAAATGACTTTTTTTTATAATTTTATCAGCAAAGACCAAAACGACCTTTTTAAAATATATACATATATATATATATATATATATATATATATATATATATATATATATATATATATATATATATATATATATATATATCTTTATCAGCAAAGACTGAAAATTACTTTTTTTCCTTTTATATATAACTTTATCAGCAAAGACCGAAAATTACCTTTTTTTAATATAACTTTATCAGCAATGACCGAAAATTACTTTTTTTTCTTTTTTTTTTATAACTTTATCAGACCAAAATTCCTTTTTTAAAAATAAATATATATATATATATATATATATATATATATATATATATATATATATATATATAAAACTTTGCCAGCAAGGACCAAAAATTAATTTTTTTTTACTATAACTTTATCAGCAATGATGAAAAATAGCTTTGTTTTGTTAGTTGTAGTTTTTTCAGCATAGACCGAAAATTACTTTTTTTTTAATCTAACTTTATCAGCAAAGACCGAAAATTACTTTTGTTTTTTCTTTTTTTTTGTTTATATAACTTTATCAGAAATTACCAAAAATGACTTTTTTTTGTATAACTTTTTCAGCAAAGACCAAAAATGTCCTGCATGCGGGCAGCTTTGTTCCGTATCTCATACATGTCTCGACTGTCTCAAGAGATGCCCAGTTTTGCTGACAAAAATTCAACCCCCCCCCCCCTCCCCCTAATATAACAGATTAATAACTGCCTCCAAAGGGCACATCTTCATTTTATCATCATAAAAATCTCAATAAATTAAAGGAACTGCTTGTGGCTTGGTGCACGCCCTGTAAAAAAATTTGTACTAATTCCTATGGGGATGTTATTTGATGCCTGACTTAAAAAAGTACAAATAACAAATTATTTTTATAATAATAATAATAATAATAATAATAAAAAGTCTTACTGTAACATGTAAACTTGCTAAATTTTAAACATCTTTAAAAAAAGTTCTGATAAGAAAAAAAAAATGATATTTTCATTATAAATATTTATATATAAACCATTTTTATGTGAAAAATGGGTGAAAGTTTTATTAAAAGGGGCAGTTTTATCAATATTTTCACCCAAAATTCACACAATTTTCACCCAGGAATCAACCATTTTTTATGTGATGGCTTTGTGACTCTTGGGGGTAAACATTGATAAATAGACTTCAAAATGTTATTTTTATTTTTTTTATTTAAAAATTTTGCTGTTGATTTTTTAAATTATTAAGCTTTCACATGACTTTAAATGCATATATTTTAACTAAAGGGGAAATTTGTCAATGTTTCTACCCAAGATTCACACAGGGTTTCACCAAAGAGTCAATCATCTTTTATGTGAAAATGGGTGAAAGTTTTCAAATAAAAAAAATAGTTGACTTTTGGGTGAAAGTTGGATGAATCTTGGGGGTAAACATTAATAAATAGACCTCAAATTGTATTATTTTATTTATTTATTTATTTATTTGTTTTTCATTTTGTTGTAGATTTTTTAATCTGATTATTAAGCTTTAACATGACTTTGAAGTTAAATATTTTTATTAAGGGGGGGGGGGGGGGGCAACTTGTCAATGTTCTCACCCAAGATTTACACAACTCAAGAGTTATTTTTTTATGTGAAAAATAGGTAAAAGTCTTTTGACTCTTGGGTGTAAACATTGATGAATAGACCTTTTATTTATTTTTTGAATTTTGCTGCTGATTTTTTTTATCAGATTATTCAGTTTTAACATGACCTTAAAGTTAATTATATTTTTTTATTAAAAGCGGGGCAGTTTGCCAATGTTTACACCCAAGATTCCCACAACTTTCACCAAAGAGTCAACCATTTTTTAATGTGAAAAAAAATAGATAACAGTTTCTTGAATCTTGGATATCGCATTGATAAATATACCTCAAAATAATTATATTTTTATTTTAGAATTTTGCTGTTTTGCAGATTTTTTTTATTAGAATATTAAGCTTGAACATGATGTTGAAGTTATATATTTTTATTATGGGGGCCAATTTATCAGTTTCCACCCAAGAGTCACACAACTTTCACGCAAAAACTATCTTTATTTGTTAAAGTTTTTTGAATCTTGGGTATAAACATTGGTAAGTGAACCCTTTAGTATTTATTTTATTATTGTTTTTTTTATATATATTTTATAATAGGTGACGGTTTTATGACTCTTAAGAGGTAATTACTAATAAATAAACCTCTACATATAAAATTATAATTTTGTTATTATTATTTTTTTATTATTTCTATTCTTTTTAGAATTTTTTTATGGTGTTTTTTTTAATCAGATGTTATATTGTTTTTTTATATATATATTTTATAATGAGTGAAAGTTTTTATTATTATTTATTTTATTAATTTATTTTTAAGAATTTTGTATGCTGCTTTTTTCATCAGATGTTTTATATATATATATATATATATATATATATATATATATATAATAATTATATATATATATATATATATATATATATATATATATATATATATATATATATATATATATATATATATATATATTATTTTGAGTGAAAGTCTTCTGACTCTTAAGAGGTACGTACTAATTAATAGACCTCTAAATATCTTTTTTTTTTTTTTATTACTATTTGTTTTATTATTTTATTTTTTAGAATTTTGTATGCTGTTTTTTTAAATCAGATGTTATTTTTATGTATTTTTATATATATTTTATAATGAGTGAAAGTCTTCTGACTCTTAAGGTACGTACTAATTAATAGACCTCTAAATATCATTTTAATATTATTATTTTTTATTATTATTTATTTTATTTATTTATTAGAATTTTGTATGCTGTTTTTTTTTAATCAGATGTTATTTTTATTATATATATATTTTATGAGTGAACGTCTTCTCTTAAGAGGTACATACTAATTAATAGACCTCTAAATATAATTGTATTATTATTATTTTAGATTTTTCTTATCTTGTCTGCTGTTTTTTTTTAAAACAAATTATTCATTGTGTCAGCTGTTTTTTTTTTTTTTTTTTAGCTTTAACATGACCTTGTAGCTATTGTCTATGAGGGATAAAACAAATGTTTCCTTTGGGAGCTGCATAGTGACAGGGAAAAAAAAATAAAGACTGCCCCAAGACACACAAAAAAAGGAGAGTAAATAAAATGGAAGATGAGAAATTGAATTTAAAAAAAAAATGTTTCGTTGAATGATTTTGTGAGATGAAACTATCATCAATTAAATAGAAAATGTTAAACATAAAATTTATTTTTAAATTAAGCAAAAAAAAAAAAAAGTGTTTTTGTTATGGTACAAGATTGCTGTTGTTCTATATATATAATGATATAGAGATGTGTACAAAGATTTTTTTATTTTTTAGCTTTTTTAGCCTGATCAGTGTTCGCTTTTCACAAATTTGATAAAATTTTAAAAACAGAAATTGCCTAAAAATCACATTTCTGGATTTAAATGGTCTCCTCTACCTACATGCTGGATTAACTTTAGTTCTACATTAGCAACAGGTTATCATTTTATAGTTTAAACAGCAAAATGTAAAAGAAGGTATAAACTGGCAACAAAAAAAATGTTTGATGTGGACAATTTTAGGCAACTGCTCAGGGAGGGAAAAGATTTTTTTTTTTTTTTTAACGCCGCGTTTTTCACCAACAAAAGCAGACGAGTGTCGCACTTCAAGATACAAACAAAAGTCATGTGACCACCATCAGTACTTAAAGAAATATTTTGTCCACCAGTGCCCCTCCCCTTCTCCAAAGCGGCAGCAGCGACTATTTGTAGATTGCAAGCTCTTCAGGTCAGTCGCTTTGCCGTTTAATGATCAAGTATGTATTTATATCAGTTTTGCTTTTTTTTTTTTTTTAATGGTTGTTATTATTGAGCTGTAGTAAAAGTTATAAGCGTTTTTCTGCACCTGCTAACCTAGGCAGACCCATTTATAGCCATGGCAGG
Source organism: Lithobates septentrionalis (assembly GCA_037952835.1). Classification (NCBI taxonomy): domain Eukaryota; kingdom Metazoa; phylum Chordata; class Amphibia; order Anura; family Ranidae; genus Lithobates; species Lithobates septentrionalis. The sequence goes on along the minus strand of JBBDGP010004130.1, from coordinate 105,072 downwards.
GAGGGGACGGTGATATCGACAAAATGGGGGGGGGGGGGGTGAGATTTAGGTCACGCGTGTATCGATTTATTTCTTTATCCATCGTAGCTTGCCAAACCCCCAATGGAAGGATGGACTCACTGAAAAGATCATAATAGGGCGTATAAACAACAAAACCAAACCCAACATAAAACCGAATATTGATACAATAACAAAAGCCAACAATTCTCCGTGTTCCCTTTTTTCCCCAAGCTACAAATGTAAACAGGGCTTATTGTAATGGGGTAGTATAAGGGGTACACTCACCAACAGGTAGCGCAAGGGTTAAGACTCATGTAAGGGTAGGGTGCGGGTTAACATTCAGGTAGGGGTTAACACTCACATAATGGTGTAAGGGTTAACTCTCACAAAAAGGTAGCGCAAGGGTTAAGACTCATGTAAGGGTAGCATACAGGTTAACATTCAGGTAAGGGTTAACACTAACGAAAAGGTAGCATATGGGTTAACCCTTACTTGAGTCTTAACCCTTATGCCTTTTCGTGAGTGTTACCCCTTACGCTACCCCTACTTGGGTCTTACCACTCAGGAGAAGGTAGCATAAGGGTTAAGACTCATGTATGGTTAGCATACTACCGGTTAACATTCAGGTAAGGGTTAACACTCACCAAAAGGTAGCCTAAGGGTTAAGGCTACCCTTATTTGAGTCTTAACCCTTATGCTACATTTTCATTAGTGTTAACCCTTACACTACCCCTACTTGGGTCTTAGTCTTACCACTCAGGAAAAGGTAGCATAAGGGAAAAGACTCATGTATGGATAGCGTAAGGGTTAACACTCACAAAAAGGTAGCATATGGGTTAAGACTCATGCAAAGGTAGTGTAAGGGTTAACACTCAAGAAAAGGTAACATAAGGGTTAACCTTCATGCTGCCCTTACTTGAGTCTTAACCCTTATGCTACCTTTTCGTGAGGGCTAACCCTTATGTTACCTTTTCGTTAGTGTTAACCCTTATGTTGCCCTTACTTGAGTCTTAACACCTATGCTACCTTCTCGTGAGTGTTAACCCTTATGTTACCTTTTCGATAGTGTTAACCCTTACGCTACCCCTACTTGGGTCTTACCACTCAGGAAAAGGTAGCATAAGGGTAAAGACTCATGTATTTGGTAGCGTAAGGGTTACACTCACAAAAAGGTAGCGCAAGGGTTAAGACTCATGTAAGGGTAGGGTGTGGGTTAACACTCACGTAATAGTGTAAGGGTTAACACTCACAAAAAGGTAGCGCAAGGGTTAAGACTCAGGTAAGGGTAGCATGGGGGTTAACATTCAGGTAAGGGTTAACACTCACATGAAAAGGTAGCATATGGGTTAACCCTACTATACCCTTACTTGAATCTTAACCCTTATGCTAACTTTTCGTGAGTGTTAACTCTTATGCTACCCCTACTTGGGTCTTACCACTCAGGAAAAGGTAGCATAAGGGTTAAGACTCATGCAAAGGTAGCGTAAGGGTTAACACTCAAGAAAAGGTAACATAAGGGTTAACCATTAGGCTGCCCTTACTTGAGTCTCAACTCTTATGCTACCTTTTCGTGAGGGTTAACCCTTACGCTACCCTACTTGGGTCTTACCACTCAGGAAAAGGTAGCATAAGGGTAAAGACTCATGTAAGGGTTACACTTACAAAAATGTAGGGCAAGGGTTAAGACTCATGTAATGGTAGCATACAGGTTAACATTCAGTTAAGGGTTAACACTCACGTAATAGCAGAGGGGTTAACACTCCCGAAAGGGTAGCATGAGGGTTAAGACTCATGTAAAGGTAGGATAAGGGTTAACCCTTACGCTACCCTTACTTGAGTCTTAACCCTTATGCTACCTTTTCGCGAGGGTTAACCCTTACGCTACCCTACTTGGGTCTTAACACTCACGAAAAGGTAGCATAAGGGTAAAGACTCATGTATGGGTAGTGTAAGGGTTATGACTCACAAAAAGGTAACATAAAGGTTAAGACTCATGTATGGGTAGTGTAAGGGTTAAGACTCACAAAAAGGTAACATAAAGCTTAAGACTTGTGTATGGGTAGCGTAAGGGTTAACACTCACATAAGGGTAGCATAAGGGTTAATGTAAAGGTAGCATACAGGTGAACGTAAAGGTAACATAAGGGTTGACACTCACATAGGGGTAGTGTAAGGGTAGCATACGGGTTATTAACACTAACGTAGTGGTAGCGAGTTTTCTTGTAAAAAAAAAAAAACGTAGTGGTAGCGTACGGGTTAACACCGCCTATGCACACAATTTAAAAAGGTTAAAAAAAAAAATCAGATATACAAACAGAAACAATGCAGCTTGGAATATTATTTCGAGGACCCCGTTGGTCCTCGCCATCGACACTGCGTCTCTTCGTCTATGGTCACCTCGAGCGTTTTCAAACCCCTATGACGATTTTATTGCTCTGAAGACCACAATTTTAACATTTCCAATTCAAAGTTGGTGTTTGATTGGCACGTAAAAATGTAAAAAAAAAAATAAATAAATAAAAAATAAGGTCGATTAACCCTTCGAGTGCAAAAAAGCGTAGAGACGCAAGACCGAGGCCCGAGAAACCGAGATCAGCAACTGCTGATGGTTGTTTACTAGGGATGGGGCCGTTACCACCCTAGACGGCGAGGAAACAGATGACTTGTCAACTGGGTGATTCCGGCGTAGAGGTGACAGATGTTCCATGCTGTGAGCAGCCGCACAACACAGAGACGGTCGCTAATACAAAATCCATAAACTTCACAGACAATGGGGGGACTTAACCCTTCCCAGACTGGGGGTGGGAGTGGCAGGATTGTCTGAGTGTGGGGAAATGTGCAAGGTTGTTAAATGAATGAGGTGGAGGGGGGGGGGGGGGGAGAGGGATAAAGAAAGGACAGTGGAAGAGGGAAAGGACAAGAAATAGAAAGGAAGGAAAGGAGAGAGAGAAAGAATAGAAAAAGAAGAGAGCAAGACATAGGGAGGAAGAAAGAGAGAGTGGAGGAGAGAGAGAGAGCAAGTAATAGAAAGGAACAGAGAGAAAAAGGAAGTAATAGAAAGGAACAGAGAGAGAGAGAGGAAGAAAAAGAGAGTGTGAGAGGGAGAATGAGAAAGGGAGAAAGCAAGAGATAGAGAGATAGAAAGGGAGAGTGGAAGAGAGAGAGAGAGGAAGAGATAAGTATGAAAAGATAGAGGACATGAGAAAGAAAGGAAAAAGTCAGAGAAAAAAGAAAGAAAGAGAGTTGAACAGGGAAAGAGAGCAACACATGGGGAAGAAGAAAGTGAGAAAGAGAGCAGAAAAGGGAGAGAGCAAGAGGAAGGAAAGGGAAAGAAAGAAAGAAAGAAAGAAAGAAAGAAAGAAAGAAAGAAAGAAAGAAAGAAAGAAAGAAAGAAAGAAAGAAAGAAACGAGAGTAAAAAAAAGAGAAGAGAAAGTGGAACAGGGAGAAAGCAACACATGCAGAAGAAGAAAAGTGAGGAAGAGAGAGTGGAAAAGGGGGAGAGCAAGAGGAAAAGAAGAAAGAAAGAAATAGTGAAAGAGAGAGAAAGTGGAAGAGGGAAAGACATATGGATGAAGAGAGGAAAAAAGGAGTAGAAAAGAGAGAGAACAAGATAAGATAAGATAAGATAAGAAGAAAGAGAGAGGAAGGAAAGAAGCAAGGAAGGAAGGAAGGGTGAGAGAGAAAAGATAGAGAGAACAAGAGAAAGGAAGGAAGGAAGGAAGGAAGGAAGGAAGGAAGGAAGGAAGGAAGGAAGGAAGGAAGGAGAGAGAGAGAGAAGGAGATAGGAAGGAAGGAAGGGAGGGAGAGAGGGAAGAAAGGAAGGAAGGAAGGGAGGGAGAGAGGGAAGAAAGGAAGGAAGGAAGGAAGGAAGGAAGGAAGGAAGGAAGGAAGGAAGGAAGGAAGGAAGGAAAGAAGGAAGGAAGGATGAGAGAGAAAGGATAGAAAGAGAGAACAAGAGAAAGGAAGGAAGGAAGGAAGGAAGGAAGGAAGGAAGGAAGGAAGGAAGGAAGGAAGGAAGGAAGGAAGGAAGGAAGAGATAGGAAGGAAGGAAGGAGGGAGGGATGGAAGGGTGAGAGAGAAAAGATAGTGTGAAAGAGAGAACAAGAGATAGAAAGGAAGGAAGGAGAGCGAGAGAGAGAACAAGAGAAAGGAAGGAAGGAAGGAAGGAGAGAGAGAGAAAAGATAGAGAGGACAAGAGAACAAGAAATAGGAAAGAAGGAAGAGAGAGAACAAGAAATAGGAAGGAAGGATGGAAGGGTGAGAAAGAGAAAATAGAGAGAAAGAGAGAATGAAACAGGGGGGGAGCAAGAAATAGAAGAAAATAAGAGTGAGAAAAAGTGAGTGGAAGGGGGAGATAGAAAGAAATAGAAAAGAGAGAAGAAAAGGAAAGATAGAGATAGAAAGGAAATGAGATAAAGAGAGAGAGAGAGAGAGAGAGAGAGAGAGAGAGGAAAATTAGAAGAAACAGAAAGTGGAAGAGGGAGAGAGCAAGAGATGAGGGGGAAGAGGGGGATGGAGGCAGAAGAGAGAAAGAAAAGAGAAAAAAAGAGAAAGAAAGCGGAAAACAGAAAGAGGAATAGGTAGATAGAGATAGATAGATAGATAGATAGATAGATAGATAGATAGATAGATAGATAGATAGATAGATAGTTCGATTGATCATTTAACCCCTTAGAAGAATGACATCACACAACAAACACAACATTCCCCAAACTCCTTTGTTTACAAATAAAGCCGACTTTTTTTCCAATTTTGGCCAAAATAAGCCCCCCCCCCCCCCTCCATGACATGGACGTATTCCATTGCAGCCATCGATCGCAGCGCTCACCTGTACATGGTCGGTCGGGTAAAGTTTGGCGAATCTCTTTCACGTATCCATGTAAGGACCAAACTGCGCAGCCGCTGGTGGAGGGCGAGCTAAAGTTTCATTTGGAATGGGCCGGGAGGGCTGGAAGTTTCATGGCCGGGAGGGACGGACGGATGTCAGACCATGGAGGGAAGGACAGACAGACAGACACAGACGCAGCCTCCGATCACCGATACACCCCATGAGTATAGGCTGCCATATATTTATATATGTGGTCAAACAGATCATACCACATGAGGGAGAAGGGCGGACGCTGATTGGCCGGCTCGCCTCCTTCCATCATACATATTAATCAGCTGGGAGGTAAAGCTATTGGCTGACACAATGGGAAAGCCCTTGGGATGGAGGCGGAGGGGGAGGGATTGGACCGGCTCCTGTGACTTTGGCTGTGGGGCAGAGGGATGCGATGGAGAGAGGACCGGGACTGGATGGGAGAGGCGGACATCTGTTCTCCATGCATTTTTCATAAAGGGAGGATAAAAAAAAAAAGAGGAGCAGAGAGCGACGAAAACGCAAGCCAGGGACCGTCAATCACCACAGAGTGACAGACAGAATGAGCTAAGGGAGACTATAACCCCCCCCCCCCACTCCCCCCCCCCAGCACGGCAAAAACGTCATTAAAAAAAAAAGCGTATCGGCCCCGCGTCCAAAACCACCTACCATAATGGCGCGTGCGGTCCCACCGATTTACCCCCCACCGCGAGCGGCGTTATTAAAGTTTCCGGCGAATCTGACGCGCGTTGATGAACTTTTTTGCACTTACGGAGAAAAAAAAAGCGAGCGTCCGCCCGGGACGCCGTCAACGAGCCCAGCAACGCAGTTTCGTGCCGGCTTTGCATCGCTCTGTGCATACTTGATGCGGAAAATATGAAAGTGTTTTCTTTTTACCTACCGCGCTTGATGAATGTTTCGTGTGTATTATTGCGTATTATTATTTGATGGCGGCGTGTCGGGCAGAAGGGAAACTGGAGTCTTTTGACTGATGTTGTGAGCCCAAAAAAAAAAAAAAAAGGCAACTAGTTTTTGAATGTTAGTTGCTGGAAAGTTGTATTTTACGTGCGTAGCGCGCTCTGCGTCAAGAGGGGACCTTGAGTTTTCGGGGGGGGGGGGGGGGGGGTTTAGATCGATAGTCTAAGGGGAATTTAGGTAAACTGGGTGGAGTTTGGTTTGCTAAAGCGCCACGTATCATAAACTGAGTTTATTTATAATAAAAAATTCTTCTTCTTTTTTTTCCCTCTGTTGCGTCTCAGCACTGCCGATCTCCTGCAGCCTCTTTGCATCCACTTCCTAATCACATATAACTTCCTCATTGCTCAGTTGCACACTATTGCTCTGCCCCGGGCTGACTATTAATGACACTCTATTGGAAGTCATCACAATTAGGAGGCAGGGACACTGTGATGTCACCCTATAACAGGAAGTGCCTGAACAAGGACCGACGGGGCAGGTTCAATAGATAGATAGATAGATAGATAGATAGATAGATAGATAGATAGATAGATAGATAGATAGATAGATAGAGAGATAGATAGATAGATAGATAACAAAAAAAGATAGATAGATAGATAAGATAAGACAGATAGATAGATAGATAGATAGATAGATAGATAGATAGATAGATAGATAGATAGATAGATAGATAGATAGATAGATAGATAAAAAAAGACAGATAGATAAGATAAGACAGATAGATAGATAGATAGATAGATAGATAGATAGATAGATAGATAGATAGATAGATAGATAGATAGATAGATAGATAGACAGACAGCAGGGCTGGAGTATGAGAGGAAGAAGCAGCACAAGGAGCCAACCAGGTCATGTGCTGACAAGAAAAATGCTGATAGGAGGAGAGTGAGAGAGAGATGAGCTCATCACTGGTCTGCTTCTCCCTTCACTGTCCAGTCACATCTTGGGGGCTGGTCCGGGATGACCAGAGGTCAGAGGATGCTGACCATCAGACTAAGGACATCTAATGGCAGAAAAAAGTACTGCAGGGGAAATCCCTGGATTAAAGATTAGATTTTGTTATTTCATCTTTTGAAGGCCCATTCATTTTTATCTTTTTCTTTTTTTTTTGGCGGGACTTCCGCTTTAATATCTAATTAAATACATTTTGTTTACATCTCAGTATCCAAATTAGAGTTACTATCAGCCTCTTGCAATCTTTGTACGGCAGAGCTAAGTCTGTGAGAAGGAGGAGCAGTACAAGAAGCCAGTCAGCTGTGCTGCAGGTGCTCATGGAACATGTTGATAGGAGGAGAAAGCAGAGGGAAAGAGAGCTGAGTTCTTCTGTCTCCTGCTTCTCCTTTCGCTGCCCAATCACGGGCTGGGAGCGGGACAAGGTTTGCAAACGTTACTTAGGAAAAAAATCAGCTCCCCTTCATGCTAGACACGGCTGTACTGCGTGGCAGAGCTCTGCAAATTTTAGGACTGGATGGACAGGAATGCAAATGCTTTGGCAGGTAAAACACTCCCCTTGTATTTTTTCTAGCTGTGTATTTCGTGGTTTGCCTGGATTTGAGCTTTCAATAAATAATGACATGGTCAGCTTTTCCATTATTTATGCCCTCGCCAGATTTACAGTCACCCAGAGACAACATTCACAAAGATAAATTAAAGGACAGATCTCAACCTTGGGAAATAATCTCACTCATCCTCTCCGTCAATGCAAGTCTGCCAGTCAGGTCTGACTGATTGAGAACAATGCATTCTGTGCTCGATGCTCCATCTCAGTGGGGAAAGTTAGAACCCCTGCCAGCAATGACCACCAGGACACTCAGAGAGAGAGAACAGGCGGGTATTTAGTAGGCTGGTGTACGGTAAAACCCCAGTCTGGTGTTTATTGCTATTGGTGTCCCTACTAGGGTGATTGGCCCTCATTTCCTGTTCTGGTGACAACAGGAAAGGAGACAGCGAAAGCTCTACGCTCTACGAGGTGCGATAAACAAATATTGCCAAATACAAAAGACATGTGTGTTTTCACTTGGGGTCTATTAAAGGAAAAAAAATAATTCGCTGGACGGATGTCACAAGCATTCGCCCAGCCGTCACAAATTTGCTTAATGTGATTTCCTATGATCGTCAGCGCCATCTAGTGGCCATATTACAGTACTTTTCTGATTGATGTATTTCAAGAAACATCACATTTATGGCCACTAGATGGAGCTGGAGGTCAAGCAAAATAAATTTGTGATGACTGGGCGAATGCTTGTGACATTCGTCCAGCAAATTCTTTTATAAATAGACCCCCTTCGTGTGCTTTGTGTATTTCTTCCTGTAATAAAGAACGATCACTGCTGCTCTCTCTCCTTGTGCAGGGTGACTGGTCTTGTCTCTGCCCCCCTCCTGTAGTTTTCAGTAGTGGGTGGAGCTTGCTGAGCCCCACCCACAACTCTGCTCTCCCTCCTTGTGCAGGGTAACCGGTATTGTCTCCACCCCCCTCCTGTAGTTTTCTGTAGAGGGTGGAGTCTGCTGAGCCCCTCCCACAGCTCTGCTCTCTCTCCTTGTGCAGGGTGACTGGTCTTGTCTCCGCCCCCTCCTGTAGTTTTCTGTAGTGGGTGGAGCCTGCTGAGCCCCTCCCACAGCTCTGCTCTCTCTTCTTGTGCAGGGTGATGGTCTTGTCTCCGCCCCCCTCTTGTAGTTTTCTGTAGTGGGTGGAGCCTGCTGAGCCCCTCCCACAGCTCTGCTCTCTCCCCTTGTGCAGGGTGACGGGTCTTGTCTCCTCCCCCTCCTATAGTTTTCTGTAGTGGGTTTAGCCTGCTGAGCCCCTCCCACAGCTCAGCTCTCTCACCTTGTGCAGGGTGAATGGTCTTGTCTCCGCCCCCTCCTGTATTTATTTGTAATGGGTGGAGCCTGCTGCTCCCCCCCCCCCCCCACAGCTCTGCACAGGCTATGTTTAGCACAGTGATAATGTCACATGCTACTTTTACAAGGTAATATCTGGGTTGGCAAAGGCATTTAATGCTCACAAAGTGGATTTCCATAGTTTGTGTTTCCAATGATGACATAAGATGTGTGCTAGGTGAGAAGGAGCAGCACTTCCCCTTTAAACACCTGCAGATCCGGCCCTCTGGGGATGGCGGTGCGCTCACGGCGGCTTCTACTCCCAGAGGCAGTGCGGCAATTGCGGCTTATTACATTCCCGGCTCTTACAGGGTTACACGTCAATCTGTTTGTGTGCGGTGAGTCCGCAGAGAGCTCCCTCTCCATCTGTCACACCTACCTGGGTAAAGTCCTAATTAGGAAGCGACTATCGATCGGTCAGACAGCGCCAATCCCCCAACAACGTCTATTTGTCAGATTAGGCTTCATAAACCGCTGCTGAGTGCTAGGTGCTGAGTGCTTGTTGCAGGGTGCTGAGTGCATAGTGCAGGGTGCTGAGTGCAGGGTGCAGGGTGCTGAGTGCAGGGTGCTGTGTGTTGAGTGCTGGGTGCAGGATGCTGAGTGCTGGGTGTAGGGTGTTGAGTGCTGGGTGCTGAGTGTAGGGTGCTTGGTGATGGGTGCTGAGCGCAGGGTGCTTGGTGCTGGGTGCAGGGTGCTTGGTGCTAGGTGCTGAGCGCTGGGTGCAGGGTGCTGGATGCAGAGTGCTGAGTGCAGGGCTTGGTGCAGGGTGCTAAGTGCTGGGTGCAAGGTGTTGAATGCAGGGTGCTGAGTGCTGGGTGACGGGTGCTGAGTGCTGGGTTCTTGGTGCTGGGTGCAGGGTGCTGAGTGCTTGGTGCTGAATGCAAGGTGCTGAGTGCTTGGTGCTGAGTGCAGGGTGCAGGGTGCTTGTTGCTGAGTGCAGAGCGCTGGGTGCAGGGTGCTTGTGGCTGGGTGCAGGGTGCTTGGTGCTGGGTGCAGGGTGCTTGGTGCTGGATGCAGAGTGCAGGGTGCTGGGTGATGGGTGCTGAGTGCTGAGTGCTGGGTGCTGAGTGCTGGGTGCAGGGTGCTGAGTGCTGGGTGCAGGGTGCTGAGTGCTGGGTGCAGGGTGCTGAGTGCTGGGTGCTGAGTGCTGGGGGCTGGGTGTTGGATGCTTGGTGCTGGGTGAAGAGTGCTTGGTGCTGGGTGCAGGATTCTTGCTGCTGGGTGCAGGGTGCTTGGTGCTGAGCGTTGGGCGCAGGGTGCTGAGTGCTGGGTGCAGGGTGCTTGGTGCTGGGTGCAGGGTGCTGAGCGCTGGGTGCACTGTGCTGAGTGCTTGGTGCTAGGTGCAGTTTACTTGGTGCTGAGTGCTGGGTGCTGAGTGCTTGGTGCAGGGTGCAGGGTCCTGAGTGCAGGGTGCTGAGTGCTGGGTGCAGGGTGCTGGGTGCTGAGTGCTGGGTGCAGGGTGATGGGTGCTGGGTGCAGGGTGCTGGATGCAGAGTGCTGAGTGCTGGGTGCAGGGTGCTTGATGCTGGGTGCAAGGTGCTGAATGCAGGGTGCTGGGTGACAGCCAGGTGCTGAGTGCTGGGTTCTTGGTGCTGGGTGCAGGGTGCTGAGTGCTTGGTGCTGGGTGCAGGTGCTGGGTTCAGGGTGCTGGATGCAGAGTTCAGGGTGCTGAGTGCAGGGTGCTGAGTGCTGAGTGCTGGGTGCTGAGTGCTTGGTGCTGGGTGCAGGGTGCTTAGTGCTGGGTGCTTGGTGCTGGGTGCTGATTGCTGGGTGACGGGTGCTGATTGCTGGGTGCTGGGTGCAGGGTACTGAGTGCTGGGTGCAGGGTCCTTGGTGCTGGGTGCTGAGTGCTTGGTGCTGGGTGCAGGGTGCTTGGTGCTGAATGCTGGGTGCAGGGTGCTTGGTGCTGAGTGCTTGGTGCTAGGTGCAGGGTGCTGGGTGCTGAGAGCTAGGTGCTGAGTGCTGGGCGCTGGGTGCTGAGTGCTGAGTGCAGGGTGCTTGGTGCTGAGTGCTGGGCGATGGGTGCTGGGTGCAGAGTGCAGGGTGCTTGGTGCTGAGTGCTGGGCGATGGGTGCAGGGTGCTGAGTGCTGGGTGCAGAGTGTTGGGTGACGGGTGCTGGGTGCAGAGTGCTTGGTGCTAAATGCTGAGCAGTGGGTGCAGGGTCCTTGGTGCAGGGTGCAGAGTGCTTGGTGCTGGGTGCAGAGTGCTGGGTGGTGAGTGCTGAGTGCAGGGTCCTTGGTGCTGAGTGCTGGGTGCAGGGTGCTGGGTGCAGGGTGCTGGGTGCAGGGTGCTGAGTGCAGGCTCAGCTATGTACTAAAGAAGAAGGGGGTTTTGTCTAAAGGGGAGCGTTCTATGATCTCTCTTATCTATTGGTATCCCTAAAGCTCGTTCACCTTCGGTGGGCAGGGGCCTAGGGCCATAGAGTCGTGGGGGCAGCAACAAGCCTCAAACTGTATAAATTGGGAGTTTTTTCTTATTTTGTTTCCCTTTTATGGACCTTTGTAGCTTTATTCAGCAAGAGAACTGAAAAGGGAAGGGGGGGGGGGGGGGCTGAGGTGGTTAAGAGGAATCAGAAGACTCTCTGCAGTTCAAAAACCATAAAAATCATCTTTCTCTTTCTTAGGCTTGCTGATTTGAAAAACTCCTTTGCAAATAAAGTAGACCGTGTTGCCTCCAGAACCCAACATTTTAGCAGCTGTTTTAACTAGAATATTCACAAAAATGCGCAGGGGGTGGAGCTTGTGCATCGTCACTCAGGTGTGCGTTATGTCCGATGTCTCTTTGTGTGACCTATTATATTATACAATTTAGTCCGGGCTGGTGATATGAAAATGTCCACAGCTTTTATGCCAGATGTCTGCTGTAAGACCAGTGGGGGTGGGGAGGGGGGAAATTCCTGGTCTGTGCAGGACAATGGGCTGAGCTGGGGGGATCCTTTCATTCCATAAACTGGTAAAAGGTAAGGAAGGAAGGAAGGAAGGAAGGAAGGAAGGAAGGAAGGAAGGAAGGAAGGAAGGAAGGAAGGAAGGAAGGAAGGTAGAAAGCAAGAAGCAGGGAAAGGAAGGAATATAGAGAGGAAGAAATAAGGAAAAAAAGAAAGGAATGAAAGAGGAAGTTAAAAAAGTTCAACGGGAAGGAAAAAGGGAAGAAAGGAAAGGAAAGGAAAAAATGAAGTAAGAAAGGAGGGAAGAAGGGGGCAAGGAAGAAAGGAAAAAGAAGCAATTAGGGAAGGAAGGAAGATAGAGAGGAAGAAAGGAAGGGAAAAAAGAAAGGAATGAAAGAGGAAGTAAAGAAAGGAGGATAGGAAGGAAAAAAGGAAGGAAGGGAAAGAAGGAAGTAAGAAAGGAGGGAAGAGGGGGGCACAAGGAAGAAAGGAAAAAGAAGCAATTAGGGAAGGAAGGAAGATAGAGAGGAAGAAATGAAAGGAAGGGAAAGAAGGTAGGAAAGAGGAAGAGGGAAGTAAGAAAGGCAAAAGGAAAGAGGTAAGCAAGGAAAAAAGGAAGGAAGAATACAAGGAAAGAAAGAAGCAGTGAAGAAATTAGGAAAGGAGGGAATTGAGGGAAAGAAGAGGAAAGGAAGGAAGGAAGGAACCAAAGGAATGAAGGAAGGAAGTAGAGAGCAGGGAAAAAAGGAAGTAAGGGGAGAAGGTAGGGAAAGAAGAAAGGAAGGAAAGAAAGGAAGATAGGAATTAAAGAAAGGAAGAAGGAAGGTACAAAGTAGGGAGCAGGGGAAAAAAGAAAGTAAGAGGGAAAGGAAAGAAAGGAAAGAAGAAAGGAAAGTAAGATAGGAAGGAAAAAAAGGAAGAAAGGAAAGAGAAGAAGAGAAAACAAGGAAGTAAAAAAGGATTGAAGAAGTGGGCAAGAAAGAAAGAGAAAAAAATAAAGAATTAGGGAAGGAAAGAAGAATGATAGAGAGGAAGAAATGAAAGGAAGGAAGAAAGAGAAAGAATGAAGGAAAGAGAAAGGGAGGAAGTAAGAAAGGTAGGAAGGAAAGAAGGAAGGAAGAGGTAAGTGAGGAAGAAAGGATACAAGGAAAGAGGGAAGCAGGGAAGAAAGAAGGGAAGGACAGAAGAAAGATAGGGAGGAAGAAATTAGGGAAAGAAAGGAAAGAAGGAAGGAAAAGTAGAAAGGAAGGAGAAAAATAGCACGCAATGAAGTATGAGAGGAAGGGAGGAAGGAAAGAAGGAAGGAAAGAAGGAGGGAAAAAGGAATACAAGATAGGAAGAAAGAAGGAAGCATGAAAGAAAGTAGGGAAAGGAATACGGAAAGGCTTCTTCACAGTAAGAGCTCTGAAAATGTGGAATAGACTCCTTCAAGAGCTGGTTCTGGCCAACTTTATAGATTGTTTTTTTTTTTAAAAGGCCTGGATTCTTTCCTAGATACATGTAATATAACTGGATACTAATATTAATAGGTAAAGTTGATCCAGGTAATACCCGATTTCCTCTTTTGGGATGAGGAAGGAATTTTCTTGTGCTTCATTGGGGTCTTTTGCCTTCCTCAGGATATGGGTATAGGATTGTGTATATACGATTGTGTAATTTTTTTACTGGATGGACTTGTGTCTTTTTTCAACCAGACTTATGCCCCGTACACACGGTCGGATTTTCCGATGGAAAATGTCCGATCGGAGCGTGTTGTCGGAAATTCCGACCGTGTGTGGGCTCCATCGGACATTTTCCATCGGATTTTCCGACACACAAAGTTGGAGAGCAGGAGATAAAATTTTCCGACAACAAAATCCGTTGTCGGAAATTCCGATCATGTGTACACAAATCCGACGGACAAAGTGCCACGCATGCTCAGAAAAAATAAAGAGATGAAAGCTATTGGCCACTGCCCCGTTTATAGTCCCAACGTACGTGTTTTACGTCACCGCGTTTAGAACGATCGGATTTTCCGACAACTTTGTGCGACCGTGTGTAGACAAAACAAGTTTGAGCCAACATCCGTCGGAAAAAAGGGATTTTGTTGTCGGAATGTCCGAACAAAGTCCGACCGTGTGTACGCCCTATTACTATGTAACTATGAAGGAGGATAGAGAGGAAGAAAAGAAGGAAGGAATTAAGGGAAAGAATGAAGGGGAAAGGAAGGAAGTGAGGGAGAAAGGAAGGAAGTTAGAATGAAAGAAACAAGGGAATGAAAGAAGAACGGAAGGAGAAAGAAAGAAAGGAATTAAAAAAGAAGGGAGTAAGGAAAAAAGGCAGGAAGGATGGCAGAAAAGGAGGTAAAGAAGAAAGAGAGGTGATAGGAAGGACGCAAGGAAGTAAGAAAGGAAGGGAGGAAGGAAAGAAGGAAGAAAGAAAGGGAAACAATGAAGGGGAAAGTAAAGAAGTGAGGAAGGAAGGAAGGAAGGAAGGAAGGAAGGAAGGAAGGAAGGAAAGACAGAAGGGAATGAAAGAAAAACAGAAGGAGAAACAAAGAAAGGAATTAAAAAGGGAAGGAAAGAAGAAAGAAAGGAGAAAGGAAGAATGCAGAGAAGTAAGAAAGGTAAGGAGGAAGGAAGGAAAGAAGGAAGGAAGAAAGGAAAGGAGGAAGGAAGAAAGAACAAAAAAGAAGGAAGAGAGGAAAAAAGGGAGGGGTAAGTAGAAAAAAGGAAGAAAGGAGGAAGGAAGGAGGGATGGAAGTAAGGAAAAAAATAGGGAAGGAATTAAAGGAAGAAAGTAATATAGTTTCTCCATTTTAGGACTATAACATCACAGAGGTCAAAGCATGTAGTGGCTCCTACACACTCTATAGCTTCCTGTTGGGTGGAGGGGCAGCTGCATGCTCTGTAATGCCCCGTGTGAACAAGGAAGCGATCCAATGGATGAAGAGAATCTCACCATCTATGCTGCCGTATTGTACTCTCAGACAGCACAGCCAGGTCCTGCAACTCCCAACAAACTGCACTATATTTAGCCAATATGGTGGAGCCAATGTCTTACCCTACCACAGTCTTTCACTACAAAAAGAAGTGAGTCCAGCACTGTATTCCCCCTCCTGTAAGCATGTTCTCTGTAAGCAATGGAGTCAGACTGGGAGGGCTGACCCCTCCTCTCCCAGTCTGAGTGCTGCTGTACAGGGCATTAGAAGAGGTTGGTATTATTATTGATGCACGTTCTATGAAGAAATACAATCATTGGTTTTTATGAACACATAACTGGATACTATGGAGGTTATCTTATCTGCTGAAAGTTCAGCTTTAATGGTGCACGTGATGGAGGAGAAACGACAAGCTGCAAAAGGGGAAAAAACAGATGGGTTTAGCCTGCCGAGCAGAAGAAAAGGGATCTCTAAATCACAAAATCTGCATCCAAAGTGAGCGGGCAGGCAGGGCATGCCAAAGCGAACCCCTACGGGCATCAGCTGGCATCGCGTCCCAGGCAGAGAGTGAAGTTCCCACCGGGAAAGGGACCAAGAGTCCTACGTGTCACCCCGCAAACCGTCTCCGCTCCCAGTCCAGCGCTGGCTGGCAGCATGCCCAAAGTGCAGCCCGGAATCAGCTGGGGAGGCAGCTGTGCTGCGAAGTGTGCCCACTCCACTGGAAGAGAAGAGCGCAATGCTGGCTGCGGGGGGCAAACAACTCACCGACTCTGCCCAGATATCAACATCGCCCAAACATGGGCTGACACTCTACCGTCTATTTACCTACCTAAGATCTATCTATCTATCTATCTATCTATCTATCTATCTATCTATCTATCTATCTATCTATCTATCTATCTATCTATCTATCTATCTATCATCTCATTTCTTTCACCTCCTCTCCCTTCCTTCACATTCTATTCCTTTCTTTTTCCTACTCTCTCCACTTCTCTCTTCCCTTCTTCACAGCTCGCTTCCCCTTCTCTCATCTCCACTACTTCCGTTTCTTCCCTACTCCTCTCCTCTGCTTCCAACTCCTCCTCTCCACTTTTCTCCTCTGCTCTCTTCTTCTCCCCTCCCCTCATCTCCACTACAGTACTCCCCTCTTTTCCCTCTTCCACTGCCCACTTCTCCTCTCATCTCCACTACTTCCCTTTCTTCTCTACTCCTCTCTCTGCTTCTGTCTCCTCCTCTCCACGCTTTTTCCTTCCTCTCTTCTCTGCTCTCTTCTTCTCCTCTCCCCTCATCTCCACTACTCCCCTCTCTTCCCTTCTCCACTGCTGGCTTCTCCTCCTTTCATCTCCACTACTCCCCTCTTTTCCTTTCCCCTCTCTTTTGCTTGCTTATTCTCCTCTCTCCTCATCTCCACTACTCACCTCTCTACCCTTCTCCACTGCTCGCTTCTCCTCCTTTCATCTCCACTACTCGCTTCTCCTCCTTTCATCTCCACTACTCGCTTCTCCTCCTTTCGTCTCCCATACTCCCCTCTCTTCCTTACTCCTCTTCCCTGTTTTCTTCTATTCCTCTCATCTCCACCACTACTCCCCTCTTTTTCTTCCCCCATCCTCTTCTTTCTCCTCCCTCCACTCTTCTTTCCTCTCCTCTTTTCCCTTCTCCCTTCTCCACTGCTCGCTTCTCCTCTCATCTCCACTACTTCCCTTTCTTCACTACTCCTCTCTCTGCTACCATCTCCTCCTCTCCACTCTTCCCTTCCCCTCTCCTTTGCTCTTTTCTTCTCATATCCACTACTCCCCTCTATTCCCTTCTCCACTGCTCACTTCTCCTCCTCTCATCTCCATTACTTCCCTTTCTTCCCTACTCCACACTCTGCTTCCGTCTCCTCCTCTCCACTCTTCCCTTCCCCTCTCCTTTGCTCTCTTCCTCTCCTCTCCCCTCATCTCCACTACTCCACTCTCTACCCTTCTCCACTGCTCGCTTCTCCTCTCATCTCTTCTACTCGCTTCTCCTTCTTTCGTCTCCCATACTCCCCTCTCTTCCTTACTCCTCTTCCCTGTTTTCTTTTATTCCTCTCCGCTCATCTCCACCACTACTCCCCTCTTTTTTTCTTCCCCATCCTCTTCTTTCTCCTCCCTCCACTCTTCTTTCCTCCCCTCTTTTCCCTATTCCACTGCTCGCTTCTCCTCTCATCTCCACTACTTCCCTTTCTTCCCTACTCCTCTCTCTGCTTCCGTCTCCTCCTCTCCACTCTTCCCTTCCCCTCTCCTTTGCTCTCTTCTTTTCCTCTCCCCTCATCTCCACTACTCTCCTCTCTTCCCTTCTCCACTGCTCGCTTCTCCTCCTCTCATCTTCACTACTCACTTCTCCTCCTTTTGTCTCCCATACTCCCCTCTCTTCCTTATTCCTCTTCCCTGTTTTCTTCTATTCCTCTCATCTCATCTCCACCACTACTCCCTTTATTTTTCTTCCCCATCCTCTTCTTTCTCCTCCCTCCACTCTTCTTTCCTCCCCTTCTTTTCCCTCTTCCACTGCTTGCTTTTCCACTCATCTCCACTACTTCCCTTTCTTCCCTACTCCTCTCTCTGCTTCCGTCTCCTCCTCTCCACTCTTCCCTTCCCTTCTCCTTTGCTCTCTTCTTCTCCTCTCATCTCCACTACTCCCCTCTCTACCCTTCACTGCTCGCTTCTCCTCTCATCTCCACTACTCCCCTCTATTCCCTTCTCCACTGCCCCCTTCTCCTCTCATCTCCACTACTCCCCTCTCTTCCCTTTTCCACTGCTCGCTTCTCCTCTCATCTCCACTACTTCCCTTTCTTCCCTACTCCTCTCTCTGCTTTCATCTCCTCCTCTCCACTCTTCCCTTCCCCTCTCCTTTGCTCTCTTCTTCTCCTCTCCCCTCATCTCCACCACTCTCCTCTCTTCCCCTCTCCACTGCTCGCTTCTCCTCTCATCTCCACTACTCCCCTCTCTACCCTTCCTCACTGCCCCCTTCTCCTTTCATCTCCACTATTCCTCTCTCTTCCCTTCTCCACTACTGGCTTCTCCTCCTCTCATCTCCACTACTCCCCTCTTTTCCCTTCTCCACTACTCGCTTCTCCTCTTCCCATCTCCACTACTCCCCTCTTTTCTCTTCTCCACTGCCCGCTTCTCCTCCTTTTATCTCCACTACTCCCCTCTCTTCCCTTCTCCACTGTTCGCTTCTCCTTCTCTCATCTCCACTACTCCCCTCTCTTCCCTTCTCCACTGTTCGCTTCTCCTCCTCTCATCTCCACTTCTCCCCTCTCTTCTCTTCTCCACTGCTCGCTTCTCCTCCTTTCATCTCCACTACTCCCCTCTCTTCCCTTCTCCACCGTTCGCTTCTCCTCCTCTCATCTCCACTTCTCCCCTCTCTTCTCTTCTCCACTGCTCGCTTCTCCTCCTCTCATCTTCACTACTCGCTTCTCCTCCTTTTGTCTCCCATACTCCACTCTCTAACTAACTCCTCTTCCCTGTTTTCTTCTATTCTTCTCCTCTCATCTCCACCACTACTCCCCTCTTTTTTCTTCCCCCATCCTCTTCTTTTTCCTCCCTCCACTCTTCTTTCCTCCCCTCTTTTCCCTCTTCCACTGCTCGCTTTTCCTCTCATCTCCACTACTTCCCATTCTTCCCTACTCCTTTCTCTGCTACCGTCTCCTCCTCTCCACTCTTCCCTTCCCCTCTCCTTTGCTCTCTTCTTTTTCTCTCCCCTCATCTCCACTACTGCCCTCTCTACCCTTCCCCACTGCTCGCTTCTCCTCTCATCTCCACTACTCCCCTCTATTCCCTTCTCCACTGTCCCCTTCTCCTCTCATCTCCACTGCTCCCCTCTTTTCCCTTCTCTTTGCCCCCTTCTCCTCTCATCTCCACTACTCCCCTCTCTTCCCTTCTCCACTGATCGCTTCTCCTCTCATCTCCACTACTTCCCTTTCTTCCCTACTCCTCTCTCTGCTTTCGTCTCCACCTCTCCACTCTTCCCTTCCCCTCTCCTTTGCTCTCTTCTTCTCCTCTCCTCTCATCTCCACCACTCTCCTCTCTTCCCTTCTCCACTGATCTATCAATGGGTTCGCGCTTCAGACTATTAAGACACTGCTGCCCCCCGATGTAAGTAGGGAACACCTCAGTGATACCCCAAAAGGTTAAAAAACAGAATATAGGGGATGGCGCTGTGTAAAGTGTAAGTGTTTAAAGTGCCAAGTGCTGTGATAAGTAGTACAATCCTACCTTAATACCCGAAAATTGAAAGATATGTAATGAATATAAATAAATCTAAAAATAATAAGTTGATCAAGAATCGGCCAATGTAGTGGGGTGATATATCATTAATGGAATTGCAAGTAATTAAAATGCTGTACATAAAACAAAATCAATCCCTTAAAAAATGTGAAAAAAATGTGAAATTAAAAAATAGCAAATTAGCAGACATAAATTGGTTGTCAACCCACAGCGCAACCCACACAGTGCAATAGTGTGCATATATCTATAAAAATTGAAAACAATCTGATATATAGAGATATGTACATAAAAAGATTAATTCATCACAAAAATTAAAAAATATTCAAAAAAACAGACAATATTCAAAAAAAAAAAATATATATATATCTAGTCCCAACTGCTGTATAGTGCAAAAAGTTCAAATTAGTGATATAATTGCAGTGTAATAAATCGTGTAGCGTTTTTCCCAGACGATTATTATTCTTTAACAATGGAGAATCATGCAGTAATTTTTTGGCCTTCTCCACTGCTCGCTTCTCCTCTCATCTCAACTACTCTCCTCTCTACCCTTCTTCACTGCCCCCTTCTCCTTTCATCTCCACTCTACCCTTCTCCACTGCTCGCTTCTCATCCTTTCATTTCCACTACTCTCCTCTCTTCCCTTCTCCACTGTTCGCTTCTCCTCCTCTCATCTTCACTACTCGCTTCTCCTGCTTTTGTCTCCCATACTCCCCTCTCTTCCTTACTCATCTTCCCTGTTTTCTTCTATTCCTCTCATCTCCACCACTACTCCCCTCTTTTTTCTTCCCCCATCCTCTTCTTTCTCCTCCCTCCACTCTTCTTTCCTTTCCTCTTTTCCCTCTTACACCGCTCGCTTTTCCTCTCATCTCCACTACTTCCCTTTCTTCCCTACTCCTCTCTCTGCTTCCGTCTGCTTCCTCTCATCTCCACTACTCTCATTTTCCTTTCTCTACTGCTCACTTCTCCTCCTCTCATCTCCACTACTCTCCTCTCTTCCCTTCTCCACTGCTTGCTTCTCCTCCTCTCATCTCCACTACTGGCTTCTCCTCTCTTTGTCTCCCATACTCCCTTGTCTTCCTTACTCCTCTTCCCTGTTTTCTTCTATTCCTTTCCTTTTATCTCCACTACTCCCCCCTTTTTTCTTCCCCCATCCTCTTCTTTCTGCTCCCTCTACTCTTCTTTACTCTCCTCTTTCTCCCCCTCTGCTCTTTTTCTCATTCTTCTTCTTTCTTTTGCCTTCTTCCCCACTCCTCTCCTCTTATTCCTTCTCCTCTCCCTCCTTCGTCGCTTTGCGTTGAGATGCATCAAAAGGTAAAAAATATTGGAAACAAATATTCTAAAGTCAATACTCAAAAATTAGAAAAAATGTAAAAAAAAAAAATAAATAAATAAAAGGGGGGGGGGGGGGCAGATTGGATTGCCAACTTAGTCTTTTTCTGCCGTCGCTCCCTTCCTATTCTTCTGTAGACAATAAAATAAATTGTTTCTGATTTCTGCAAACGAAATGCCTTACAGTCATGGCGGAAATACTTGAGCTGTCACTGGTGACCCTACAGGTAAGGCCACCGTAGACAACCCACAGCGACAAGCTGGGGGCCACCTTCTGTGCACGGCACGCCAGTGGACCGCGCGCTCTGGTTGCAGGGGGGTGGCGGCACTACACCCCTCGCCACTAATCAATGCGCTGCCACATTATTGCGCACTTTGGAGAGGCAGTTCTGTATCCGCAAAATACAGTCTGCGGTGTTGGCAGCGCCGAGGTTTTGGTCGTAGTGCCGCCGTGCGTTGACTAGGGTGTGATGGTTGTGTAGGCCATACCTACACACTCTTGTGTTGTCGCTGCCACCTGCGTGTTTATACGTAGCGGTCTAGCGGGCCAACACACACTTCTGTGGCGGCAGATTGTTTTTGTGGATGTGTTTGTGTATTTTTTTGCGCATGGGGTTAATGGCTGCACGCGTGTGTGTGTCATCTGTCTGTTTCGGCGTGCGTGTGTGTTCAATTTCAGGGTGGCTGATGTTATTGCCACAAACTCATTTGGCCGATATTGTTTTTTAATCAGTGCCATGGCAACCATGATGCAAGCCTCGATCTCACACCTGATCCACACTGCCTCTCACCACCCTCTTCTCCTCCGCGGCGATGTCTCTTACTGCAAGGCCTCCGAGACCATCTGTGTCAAGTTGGTGGAGGAAAAGAGGGGGGGGTGGAAAACAACGCGTGTCCCTGCTTCCTCCCGCTCAGGAATTCAGAGCAGGGAATTTTCGGCATGGACATCATGCGTGGTTGACTTGAAGTTGCCTCCAGGATTGTCCACGGCTTTAGAGTTTGTTTGCCAACGTTGGCTTTGGGTTCATAGCTAGACATGAATAGCGGTCTTATAGGAGCCTTAAAGACCAACGTTGGTCATAAGGTGTTATCAACAGGCTGAAGGTTGTTTTAAATATTCTCTTCCTTTATGTGGCCCGTTTTCAGGTGGACGTTGGTGCTTTGTGCCAAAAGATTACCGTCAGCTAGGCCACAGGGTGTGGTCTTACAAGGGTTACCATCAGCTAGGCCACAGGGTGTGGTCTTACAAGGGTTACCATCAGCTAGGCTACAGGATGTGGTCTTACAAGGGTTACCATCAGCTAGGCTACAGGATGTGGTCTTACAAGGGTTACCATCAGCTAGGCTACAGGATGTGGTCTTACAAGGGTTATCATCAGCTAGTCTACAGGATGTGGTCTTACAAGGGTTACCATCAGCTAGGCTACAGGATGTGGTCTTACAAGGGTTACCATTAGCTAGGCTACAGGATGTGGTCTTACAAGGGTTACCATCATCTAGGCTACAGGATGTGGTCTTACAAAGGTTACCATCAGCTAGGCTACAGGATGTGGTCTTACAAGGGTTACCATTAGCTAGGCTACAGGATGTGGTCTTACAAGGGTTACCATCAGCTAGGCTACAGGATGTGGTCTTACAAGGGTTACCATCAGCTAGGCTACAGGATGTGGTCTTACAAGGGTTACCATTAGCTAGGCTACAGGATGTGGTCTTACAAGGGTTACCATCATCTAGGCTACAGGATGTGGTCTTACAAGGGTTATCATCAGCTAGTCTACAGGATGTGGTCTTACAAGGGTTACCATCAGCTAGGCTACAGGATGTGGTCTTACAAGGGTTACCATTAGCTAGGCTACAGGATGTGGTCTTACAAGGGTTACCATCAGCTAGGCTGCAGGATGTGGTCTTACAAGGGTTACCATCAGCTAGGCTACAGGATGTGGTCTTACAAGGGTTACCATTAGCTAGGCTACAGGATGTGGTCTTACAAGGGTTACCATCAGCTAGGCTACAGGATGTGGTCTTACAAGGGTTATCATCAGCTAGTCTACAGGATGTGGTCTTACAAGGGTTATCATCAGCTAGGCTACAGGATGTGGTCTTACAAGGGTTACCATCAGCTAGGCTACAGGATGTGGTCTTACAAGGGTTACCATTAGCTAGGCTACAGGATGTGGTCTTACAAGGGTTACCATCAGCTAGGCTACAGGATGTGGTCCTACAAGGGTTACCATCAGCTAGGCCACAGGATGTGGTCTTACAAGGGTTACCATCAGCTAGGCTACAGGATGTGGTCTTACAAGGGTTACCATCAGCTAGGCTACAGGATGTGGTCTTACAAGGGTTACCATTAGCTAGGCTACAGGATGTGGTCTTACAAGGGTTACCATCATCTAGGCTACAGGATGTGGTCTTACAAGGGTTACTAGGACTTTAGTTTGCCATTCTGATAAAGTTATTTCTGTGGTGGTCTGCACAGTATTGGTGATCTACAGCACCTGGTATTCCCAGGTGATCCCCCATTCAAGTACTAACCAGGCTCACCCCTGCTAGCCCCTGAGATCAGATGAGATCTGGCGCATTCAGGGCGATGTGGCAATAGCCTATAGTACTGGTGGTGCCCACAGCCTCCTAGCTCTGTATTTGTAGTGTGAGATCTAAGGCACTGCTGCTTCTGGCTGCTAGTCTAAGGAGATTTGGAGATATCAGTATTATGGCTTTTAATGTGCTGGAGGATCTGCCACAAGGAAGCAAAGCCCAGCTCCTCTACCACGATGGTGACCACCTCCACATAGATAGGGAGACAAATCAGCTGATGTGAGTCCACAGGCAATACTTACTGTAAGGCCTTCAAGTTGGTGGAGGTGGGGGGGGGGGGTGGAAAACAATGTGTGTCCCTGCTTCCTCCAGCTCAGAAGTTCAGGCCGGGGAAATGTTGGACGTAATGCGTGTTTGACATGACATGGCCTCAAGGATTGCCCACTGTCTCTGAGTTTGTTTGCCAACGTTTGCTTAGGGTTTGTAGCTAGAGATGAATGACGGTCTTACATAGTTACATAGTAGGTGAGATTGAAAAAAACACAAGTCCATCAAGTCCAACCTATATGTGATTATGTGTCAGTATTACATTGTATATCCCTGTTTGTTGCGGTCATTCGGGTCCTTATCTAATAGTTTCTTGAAGCTATTGATGCTCCCGCCTGTGGAAGGGAATTCCACATCCTTGCCGCTCTTACAGTAAAGAACCCTCTACGTAGTTTAAGGTTAAACCTCTTTTCTTCTAATTTTAATGAGTGGCCACGAGTTTTGTTAAACTCTCTTCTGCGAAAAAGTTTTATTTCTATTGTAGGGTCACCAGTACGGTATTAGTATATTGAAATCATATCCCCTCTCAAGCGTCTCTTCTCCAGAGAGAATAAGTTCAGAGCTCGCAACCTTTCCTCATAACTAAGATCCTCCAGACCCTTTATTAGCTTTGTTGCCCTTCTTTGTACTCGCTCCATTTCCAGTACATCCTTCCTGAGGACTGGTGCCCAGAACTGGACAGCATACTCTAGGTGCGGCCGGACCAGAGTCTTGTAGAGCAGGAGAATTATCGTTTTTGGTGCCCAGAACTGGACAGCACACTCTAGGTGCGGCCAGACCAGAGTCTTGTAGAGCGGGAGAATTATCGTTTTATCTCTGGAGTTGATCCCCTTTTAATGCATGCAATATTCTGTTTGCTTTGTTAGCAGCAGCTTGGCATTGCATGCCATTGCTGAGCCTATCATCTACTAGGACCCCCAGGTCCTTTTCCATCCTAGATTCCCCCAGAGGTTCGCCCCCCAGTGTATAGATTGCATTCATATTTTTGCCACCCAAATGCATTATTTTACATTTTTATACATTGAACCTCATCTGCCATGTAGTTGCCCACCCCATTATTTTGTTCAGATCTTTTTGCAAGGTTTCCACATCCTGCGGAGAAGTTATTGCCCTGCTTAGCTTAGTATCGTCTGCAAATACAGAGATTGAACTGTTTATCCCATCCTCCAGGTCGTTTATGAACAAATTAAATAGGATTGGTCCCAGCACAGAACCCTGGGGAACCCCACTACCCACCCCTGACCATTCCGAGTACTCCCCATTTATCACCACCGTCTGAACTCGCCCTTGTAGCCAGTTTTCAATCCATGTACTCACCCTATGGTCCATGCCAACGGACCTTATTTTGTACAGTAAACGTTTATGGGGAACTGTGTCAAATGCTTTTGCAAAATCCAGATACACCACGTCTACGGGCCTTCCTTTATCTAGATGTCAACTCACCTCCTCATAGAAGGTTAGTAGATTGGTTTGGCAAGAACGATTCTTCATGAATCCATGCTGATTACTGCTAATGATACCGTTCTCATTACTAAAATCTTGTATATAGTCCCTTATCATCCCCTCCAAGAGTTTACATACTATTGATGTTAGGCTAACTGGTCTGTAATTCCCAGGGATGTATTTTGGGCCCTTTTTAAATATTGGTGCTACATTGGCTTTTTTCCAATCAGCTGGTACCATTCCAGTCAGTAGACTGTCTGTAAAAATTAGGAGCAACGGTCTGGCAATCACTTGACTGAGTTCCCTAAGTACCCTCGGATGCAAGCCATCTGGTCCCGGTGATTTATTAATGTTAAGTTTCTCAAGTCTAATTTTAATTCCGTCCTCTGTTAACCATGGAGGTGCTTCCTGTGTTGTGTCATGAGGATAAACACTGCAGTTTTGGTTACTGAAGCCCCCCGATTCACTCGTGAAGACTGAGGAGAAGAATAAATTCAATACCATCTCCCCATCCTTTGTAACCAGATGTCCTTCCTCATTCTTTATGGGGCCAATATGGTCTGTCCTCCCTTTTTTACTTTTTACATACTTAAAGAATTTCTTGGGATTTTTTTTGCTCTCCTCCGCTATGTGTCTTTTATGTTCTATCTTAGCCGTCCTAATTGCACCCTTACATTTCTTGTTGCATTCTTTCTAAAGTCTGAATGCTGAGGATGATCCCCCAACCTTGTATTTTTTGAAGGTCTTCTCCTTTGCTTTTATATGCATTTTTACATTGGAGTGAAGCCATCCAGGACTTTTGTTCGCTCTTTTAAATTTATTACCCAATTGGATACATTGGCTAATGCCCTTATTTAATATACTCTTAAAGCAAACCCATCTCTCCTCCGTATTCTTTGTTCCTAATATTTTATCCCAATTTATGCCTTTTAGCAAGGTTCGTAGTTTAGGGAAGTTGGCTCTTTTGAAATTCAGTGTCTTTGTATTCCCTTTATGTTTCCTATTTGTGTGATTTATACTGAAACTAATTGACCTGTGATCGCTGTTACCTAAATTGCCCTGTATTTCCACATCCGTGATCAGGTCTGTATTGTTGGTAATCAGTAGATCCAGTAATGTTTTATTTCTAGTTGGTGCGTCTACCATCTGACCCATAAAATTGCCCTGCAAGACATTAAGGATCTGGCGAGCCTTAAATGAATGCACGGTTTCCTCCGCCCAGTCTATATCTGGATAATTAAAATCCCCCATTATGATAACAATTCCCATCCTTGCTGCTAATCCTACCACCAGAATCTGTCTTTCCTTTCCCTTCGCTGCCCCCCCACTCTCACTGGAGGAGTTCTTCCCCCGGCAGCTTCTTATAGAAACGTTAAAGACCAAAGGTTGGTCATAAGGTATTATCAACAGGCTGAAAGTTGTTTTAAATATTCTCTTTCTTTATCTTGTCCACTTTAGGGTGGATGTTGGTGTTTTGCTGTGATAAGGTTACCATCCCCTAGGCCACAGGATGTGGATACTAGGACTTGAGTTTGCCAAAGCCCAGTCCCATCCCAGCTAGCCTTTAAGATCAGACGAGATCGGGCGCATTGAGGGTGACATGGTTGTAGGCTGGCCTACAGCACTTGGTATTCCCAGGCGGTCTCCCATCCAGGTACTAACCAGTCTTGACCCTGCTAGCGCCTGGGATCAGACGAGATCAGGTACATCGAGGGTTATGTGGCCATAGGCTGGCCTACAGCACTTGGTATTTCAAGGTGGTACCCCATCCAAGTACTAACTAGGCCCAACCCTGCTAGCCTCCAAGACTGGGCGTCATTCAGGGTGATGTGGCTGTCGGATGGCCTTCAGCACCTGGTATTCCGAGGCAGTCTCCTATCCCAGTACTAACCAGTCCTGACCCTGCTAGTGCCCGGGATCTAACAAGATTGGGTGCATTCAGGGTGATATGGCTGTAGTCTGGTCTATAGCATCTGGTATTTTGAGGCAGTCTCCCATCCAAGTTCTAACCAGTCTCGATCCTGCTAGCACCCAGGATCACACGAGATCGGGTGTATTCAAGGTGACGTGGCCTTAGGCTGGCCTACAGCACCTGCTATTTCCAGGTGGTCTCCCATCCAAGTACTAACCAGTCACGACCCTGCTAGCCTCTGAGATCAGATGAGATTGGGTGCATTCAGGGTGATGTGGCGGTAGGCTGGTCTACAGCACCTGCTATTCCCAAGTGGGCCCCCATTCAAATACTAACCAGGCCTGACTCTGCTAGCCTCCGAGATCAGATGAGATTGGGTGCATTCAGGGTTATGTGGCGGTAGGCTGGTCTACAGCACCTGGTATTCCCTGGCGGTCTCCCATTAAAGTTCTAACCAGACCCGACCCTGCTAGCCTCCGAGATCAGACTAGATTGGACGCATTCAGGTTTATGTGGCTGTAGGCCGGTCTACAGCACCTGGTATTCCCTGGTGGTCTCCCATCAAAGTTCTAACCAGACTCGACCCTGCTAGCCTCTGAGATCAGATGAGATTGGGCGCATTAAGGGTGATGTGGCCATAGCCTACAGTATTGGTGGTGCCTACAACCTCCTGGCTCTGCATCTGTAGTGTGAGATCTAAGGCTCTCCTGCTTCTGACTGCTAGTATCGAAAGATTTGGTGATATCGCTACTATTGGACTCAATGTTCTCCTTGCTGGAGGCTCTGCCATGAGGAAGCAAAGCCCAGCTTCTACCAAGATGGTGGCCACCTCCACACAGATGGGGAGAAAGATCAGCTGAAGTGAGTCCACAGGCAATTCTGGTAATTAGTCCTTTGCCCTCTGCCGGCTTTTTTGGGCACATCTGCGAGAATTCAGAACATGATAGATCCCGTATCACATTAGAGGGCCCCCCCCCTCATTACATTAAAGTAACACCTTCACATCCGGGGCCCCGTTTCACATCGGGTTCCCCCTAGTACATCAGAGTCCCCCCCATAATATCAGAGTCTCCCCATCATATCAGAGTCCCCCCATCACATCAGAGGCGCCCCATCATATCAGAGGCTCCCCCATCATATCCGAGGTTCCCCATCATATCAGAGACCCCCCTTCACATCAGAGGTCCCCTATCACGTAAGAGGCCCCCTATTAGATCAGAGATCCCCTTCACATCAGAGGTCCCCGATCACAACAGGGTCCCCCCCCATTAAATCAGAGGCTCACCTTCCATCCTGCACCCCCCTTCACATAAGACTCCCCCTAGTACGTCAGAGCCCCCCCCCCCATCATATCAGAGTCCCCCATTACATCAGATCCTCGCCCATCACATCAGAGCCCCCCATCACATCAGAGTTTCCCCATCACATCCAAGGCCCCCCATTACATCAGAGGCCTGCTTCATTCACATCTGAGGTCCCTTCCTTATATCAGAGTCCCTCCATTAAATCAGAGGCCCTCCATCAAATCAGAGGCCCAACTTCACCTTAGGCCCCCCATCACATCAGAGGTCCCCTTTACATCTGAGCTCCTCCATCAGATCAGAGTCTCCCCATTTATGTCAGAGTCCCCCCATCACATCAGAAGTCCCCCTTCACATTAGAGTACCCCCATGACGTCAGGGCCCCCATCACACCAGAAACTCCCTATCACATCAGAGGTCCCCTTCACATCAGAGGTCCCCCTTCACATCAGAGGTCTCCTCATCACATCAGAGGTCCCCCCCATCACATCAGAGATTCCCCATCACGTTAGAGGCCCTCCTATGCAAAAGAGACCTCAATCACATTAGAGAACCCCCATTACAGAGTCTCCCCATCACAGATCCCCCCATCACAGAGCATTCTATTTTCACAGACCCCCATCACAGGTCCTACCAATGGCCCTGAAAGTAGGTTCCAAGCTTGCGGCACCTCAGGGAACCCAAGCAGCATCCTGGTTGAGAAACACTGAGATAGGGAACAGAAAGCCGACTCTAAACCCCCCCCCTCACCTCACGTTCTCCGTTAATGACTTGGAATGACAGAATTCAGCTAATCTAATTGTGCCGGTATTATAATTGGCGAGAGCCTGGAAACAGGCCAGATGACAAGGCCAGTCCCACCGGTTCATTAGCGTTTGGTTTTTATATCTGACAACAAGTTTCAAGCTGGTACAGAAATCAAAGTGATGACCGCGACAACGAAACACAGGCCAACTTTTTAAATAGCGACAGTGGAGCTCCGGGCCAAAACTTTTTTTCTTTTCTATTGCTGTCTGTGTCCCCGCCAGGGAGATTTCTCCCTTACTTCCTGTGTGGTCACCAGGAGAGGGTAAGTCTTTCCAGCTTGGACATAGACCCAAATACCAGAGTAGGAAATGAGGGGAGATCTCCCCAACGTATTAAAAAAGCCAAAACTTTTTTTATTAGTTGGGAATGGAGTAGGGAGCAGTTAGAACCTTGACATTTTTTTCTCTTTTGCTGTTTCTGCTGGGGAAATCCATCCTCCCTATGTGGCCTGATGTGTCACCTGGGCAGAAAGTGATGGAAATCCAAAAATGTTTACAGTTGTCACCGGAACAGGAAATGAGATGAAATCCTCCAATGGGGACATCCGTTTCCAAGATGGCGGATCCAGTAAGGAGGAGGGGGCGGTGCCTGCAGTAAGTGGACTGAAGTCCCTCTTTAAATAGATTTTCCTTCACTTCGTCTTGTGTCTCCAATTTAATTTTTAATGGTGCCCCCCATGCATCTGGGAATCGCTTGTGTATTTGTGGCCTCCAATAGCATGCGGCCTGGTGTGGCGCGATTTAAAAAAAAAACTGCACCCGCAGTTGTTTGCGTGCGTCCCGCGCGTCCAGCAGCACATTGAAATTAATGAAATGTCCTGAACACGCCACATGGAAACGCACACTGGGATGCACTTAAACATGCGACAAAACACGCAAAAATGTTCCTTTTGCTGCGTGTTTCGGAAATAAGTTGCAATTGCGGGTCACGCTTAGACACATGCAATTTGTTTTATTCCAAATTCGTTTTTTAACTAACTTAGACAAAAACCCCTTTAACAAATTTTTCTGAAAATTTGGAAATTCAAAAATTCGAAATGTAATAAATTCGAAATTTCGTAAATTTGAAAATGAGCAAATTCGAAAATTTGAAAATTAAAAAATTCAGAAATTCGAAAATCCGAAAATAAGAATGAAAAATTCGAAAATTCGAAAATTAGAAAATCTGAAATAATAACTAACTAATAATAACTTAACTATAACTAAACTATTAAACTATAGTTTTATTATTATTAAAATAGATTTCCTTTTAAATTTGGCTGTTAGTGAACGTAACGAATACGAATTTATCCAAAGTTCTGAATTATCCGAAATAACGAACGCTGTATCTAAACCAATGGAATGTAACAATTTACTTTTTATTATTATTTATTATTAATTCGTTCCATTCCATTTGTTTAGATACGGCATTCGTTATTTCGGATGATTCGTAACTTCAGATAAATTCGTATTTGTTACATTCACTAACAGCCAAATTTGAAAGGAAATTCTAATACCTATCATTTAATAGTTATTTATTATTTGTTAGTTAGTTATTATTTCAAATTTTCGGATTTTTGAATTTCCGAATTTTGGATTTTACAAATTTTCAAATTTTCGAATATTAAAATGTTAGAATTTTTGGATTTTTGAATTTCCGAATTTTGGATTTTACAAATTTTCAAATTTTCGAATATTAAAATGTTAGAATTTTCGGATTTTCAAATTTCCGAATTTTCGAATTTCCGAATATTCGGACTTTAGAATTTT
This sequence comes from Lithobates septentrionalis, assembly GCA_037952835.1. Taxonomy (NCBI): domain Eukaryota; kingdom Metazoa; phylum Chordata; class Amphibia; order Anura; family Ranidae; genus Lithobates; species Lithobates septentrionalis. The sequence goes on along the minus strand of JBBDGP010004130.1, from coordinate 74,899 downwards.
CAGATTTTAGAATCTTCGAATTTTCGAATTTATGAATTTTTCAAATTTACAAACTCTCAATTTACGAATTTTCGGATTTACGGAAAAAACAAATGAAATTAAAACGAAACGCTTGCAGTGCCATTAATTGTTATTGAGACCACAAGCACGGGTATCAGATGCACGTTTTGCAGCACATTTATCGGGAGACAAAAGTGCTACAAATGCGCAATTCAAAAACGCCTGACGCTCCCAGACTGAAAATGTTCTGGAGCTGATTTGGAGGCGTTTGTCACGCACATTCAAAAAAGGGCTGCCCTACGCGTGACGCGCGTTAGTGCGTGAAAAATGCGCAAAATAAAACCACGAGAGAGAAAGCACTCAGGTGTGTACTCAGCCTAGGGTCTAGTTTACACCTGAGTGCTTTCTCGTTCACTTTTTTTTTTTTTTTTTGCGCATTTTTCACACATTAACGTGCTTTTGCGCATTTTTCTACGCTACACGCATTGGGCAGCCCCATGAGTTCAATGGGTTGCCCTAGGGGCAGCAAATGCTCTGAAGAAGCTCCTGCACCTTTTTGGACGCGTGTTTTATAATTTTGATGCATTTTTTGGGTGTTTTAATGCACGAAAGCGTGTATATTTTTGCCATGCTTGGGGTACAATTAACGGGGAATTGCTCCGCATGGGCAACGCATTTTTTTTTTTTTGCACGTTCTGGAGCGCACAGGTTTCTCCATAAACGCACGAAAAATTGCACACCTTCGCACGCCTTTAAGCAAAATGCGAAAAAAACAGGTGTCTCATTCGTGCCATTCATTGTTAAAGGCACACCAAACGCAACAAGTGTGGAAAAACACGCAAAAAAACAAGGTAGGTTAAAAAAAAGCGCAAGGCTTAATGCAGCAAAAAACCCGACATCAACTACTTTGCCACGATTGTCCCGCATAGGGCAGCCCTATGTGCGTAGCGCGAGAACGCGCTTATAAACGCGCATAAAATGCTCAAGGATTTAAATATATAAAATGAGATCGAAATAGAATTTAAAGGCACCAGAGAAATCAATTTTTTTTTAAATATTTTGTAGTGGGTTAAAAGGTGGTGTTCCCCTTTAAGCGGCGGGGGTTAGGGTTAAACAGGCAGGCAGCACTCGCCATCCCAGCGCGGCCACAACTCACGGCAAGTTGTCACATTAATGGCTCAGCGGTGACAGCTTAACCTGGCCATAACATTGGACTACGGGGGAGGGGAAGGCACAAGGCCAAGGCCTAGGGCCAGCCATATCACGGGGAAGAGCGAGAGCGCTCAGGTACGGCACGCCGCCTGGATCCCGCCATCAACATAAAACTCCCGCTGCCTGGATGATGCCTTCCAAGCCGAGACTGTCCGTATTAAGCAGAGGAGGGCTGGCTAAGTGGACCGCAGGTGCAGTGTTTAAAAACGCCCATCGGGTCCGCTAACTCTTTTGTCAGAGAGGTGAGCCAAGATCTGCGGGCGAAAGCCGCGTCACGCGAAGAACCTTTTACCGCGCACGTCTCAATAAGTCGCCGGTGTCATCCAGGCGTACCGTTATGGAGGGCATCGGACCCCTCGCTGCTGCCGGATGATGAGACGACTGGACGCGGTTATTTTTGGAGATCCGTAGGCTGCCGCAAATTAAATTAAAGTTGCCGTGTTGGCTCAAGATTGGCTTTTTTAATGAAGAAAGTTTTAATGATCAAATTAAAAAGTTACTTAAATAGAAAAATTGTTACATTGAAGCGTGAAGGCGGATCAAGCGAGATTGTATCATTTTATACTTAGAAGCATTTATTTATATTTTATATTTATTTATTTTATGTTTATTATATATTTATTATTTGTATATATTTTATGTTCCATAAATAAAAGTTTTGTTGATGAAATTAAAAAGTTACTTGTACCGAAAAATTGTTACATTGAGGCGTGAAGGCGGACCAAGAGGGATTGTATCATTTTATACTTAGAAACATTTATTTAATATTTATTATATATTTATTATTTTTATATATTTTATTTTCCTTAAATAAAAGTTTTGTTGATCAACCTAAAAAGTTACTGGTATCCAAAAATTGTTACATTGAGGCGTGAAGGCGGACCAAGAGGGAATTATATTATTTTATACTTATAAAATAAACAAATATAAATAAATGTTTCTATTTATTATATATTTATTATTTTTATATATTTTATGTTCCATAAATAAAAGTTTTGTTGATCAAATGAAAAAGTTACTGGTATCCAAAAATTGTTACATTGAAGCGTGAAGGCAGACCAAGAGGGATTATATTATTTTATACTTAGAAACATTTATTTATATTTAATTATTATATATTTCTTATTTTTATATATTTTATGTTCCTTAAGTAAAAGTTTTGTTGATCAAACTAAAAAGTTACTGGTATCGAAAAATTGTTACATTGAGGCATGAAGGCGGACCAAGAGGGATTGTATCATTTTATACTTAGAAACATTTATTTATATTTATTTATTTGATATTTATTATATATTTATAATTTTTATATATTTTATGTTCCTTAAATAAAAGTTTTGTTGCTGAAACTAAAAAGTTACTGGTATCCAAAAATTGTTACAATGAGACGTGAAGGCGGACCAAGAGAGATTTATCATTTCATACTTTATTTATATTTATTTATTTTATAGTTATTATATATTTATTATTTTTATATATTTTACAGTGCCTTAAAAAGTATTCATACCCCTTGAAATTTTCCATGTTACAACCAAAATCATAAATGTATTTTATTGGGATTTTATGTGATAGACCAATACAAAGTGGCACATAATTATGGAAGGAAAATGATAAATGGTTTTCAAATTTTTTTTTATAAATAAATATGCGAAAAGTGCGGGATACATTTGTATGGCGCCCCACTGAGTCAATACTTTGTAGAACCACCTTTCACTGCAATTACAGCTGCAAGTCTTTTTGGGGATGTCTCTACCAGCTTTGCATCCCTAGAGAGGGACATTTTTGCCCATTTTTCTTTGTAAAATATCTCAAGCTCTGTCAGATTGGATGGAGAACGTCTGTGAACAGCAATTTTCATGTCTTGCCACAGATTGTCAGCTGGATTTAGGTCTGGACTTTGACTGGACCATTCTAACACATGAATATGCTTTGATCTAAACCATTCCATTGTAGCACTGGTTACAGTGGCGGCTAGTGCTCAAAATTTTTTTGGGGGGGGCGCAAAATTTTTTTTTTTTAAAAATCATCAATTGCAGCCACTGTGCCCTCAAATGCTGCCTTCAAATGCTGCCACTGTGCCCATAAAACGCTGCCACTGTGCCATCAAACGATGCCATTGTGCACATCAAATGCTGCCACTGTGCCATCAAACATTGCCACTGTGCCCTAAAATGCTGCCACTGTGTCCATCAAACGCTGCCACTGTGCCCGACAAACGCTGCCCCTGTGCCATCAAACGCTTCCACTGTGCCCATCAAACGCTGCCACTGTGCCCATCAAACGCTGCCACTGTGCCCTTCAAACGCTGCCACTGTGCCATCAAACGCTGCCACTGTGCCCATCAAACGATGCCACTGTGCACATCAAACGCTGCCACTGTGCCCTAAAATGCTGCCACTGTGTCCATCAAACGATGCCACTGTGCCATCAAATGCTGCCACTGTGCCCATCAATTGCAGCCACTGTGCCATCAAACGCTGCCAGTGTGCCCATCAAATGCTGCCAGTGTGCCCATCAAATGCTGCCAGTGTCCCCGCTCACCCCCCCCCCCCCCCCCCCGCAGGAGGGCTGGCACCTACCGGGTGTTCTCTTCTCTGGCGGCTCCTCTCCAGTCAGCTTCCTCTGCTCTGTCCCACTTCTGCCAAAGCATTGGGCATCCAATAGAGAGTGCTTTGGCCAATCAGGAAACAGGTCTCACTGACCTGCCTCCAGATTGGCGGGGAGGCAATGCGGTGTGAAAATAGCGAATATTCATTCGCTATGGTCACATAATTGGGTGGGAACAGGGCGCACTCTCTGCGCCCCGAGCCCACCCTTTTTTGAAGCCTATTAGAGCCTCTGGCTCTAATCAGGTGCTTCAAAAAAATACACCCCCTTCTGCCCCCGCCATAGGAGTCCATGCGTCCGGCGTCCTGAAAGGGGCTGGGTGCATGGATAGGGAGGCGGCAGCAGGGATAGGGGGGGCGGTGCCCGTGTGCCCACAATGCACGGGCCGCCACTGTCTGGCTGTATGTTTAGGGTCGTTGTCCTGCTGGAAGGTGAACCTCCCCCCCAGTCTCAAGTCTTTTGCAGACTCTAACAGGTTTTCTTCTAGGATTGTCCTGTATTTGGCTCAGTGGCGGCCCGTGCACTGTGGGCGCCCCCCCCCCCCCCCCCCCATCCATGCGCTCGGCCCCTTTCAGGTCGCCAGATGCATGGATTCCTATAGCAGGGGTGGGAGGGGGTTGTACTTTTTGAAGCACCTGATTAGAGCCGGAGGCTCTAATAGGCTTCAAAATAGGGTGGGCTCGGGGCGCAGAGAGTGTGCCCCGATCCCACCCAATTGTGTGACGATAGCAAATTAATTTTTGCTATTTCCCCACTAAGCTTCCTCCCTGCCAATCAGGAGGTAGGGCGTCAGACCTGCTTCCTGATTGGCCAAAGCGCCGGGCAACCCTATTGGATGCCTGGCACTTAGGAAGAGGAGGTCGCCGCCGCTCTGAGAGGAGCTGCTGCAGTGTTATGGTAAGTGTTGGTGTTACGGTAAGTCCCCTCGGTTCTGTCAGAGCCGCGCGGGGGAGGTGGGGCTTGCTGCCAGAGCCGCAAACCCCGCGAGTGGGGGGGCAGGCGGTAGGCACAGTGGCTGTATTTGATGGGCTCAGTGGCTGCATATACTGGGCACTAATGGCTGCATTTGATGGCAAATGGCTGCATATTATGGGCACAAGTGGCTGCATATGATGGGCACACGTGGCTGCATATGATGGGCACAAGTGGTTGCATATGATGGGCACACGTGGCTGCATATGATGGGCACACGTGGCTGCATATGATGGGCACAAGTGGCTACATATGATGGGCACAAGTGGTTGCATATGATGGGCACATGTGGCTGCATATGGTGGGCACAGTGGCTGCATATGATGGGCACACGTGGCTGCATATGATGGGCACAAGTGGTTGCATATGATGGGCACACGTGGCTGCATATGACGGGCACACGTGGCTGCATATGATGGGCACAAGTGGCTACATATGATGGGCACAAGTGGTTGCATATGATGGGCACAAGTGGCTGCATATGATGGGCAGAGTGGCTGCATATGATGGGCACAAGTAGCTGCGTTTGATGGGCACAGTGGCTGCGTTTGATGGGCACAAGTGGCTGCATTTGATGGGCACAAGTGGCTGCATATGATGGGCACAAGTGGCTTCATTTGATGGGCACAGGTGGCTGCATATGATGGGCACAAGTGGCTGCATATGATGGGCACACGTGGCTGCATATGATGGGCACAAGTGGTTGCATATGATGGGCACACGTGGCTGCATATGATGGGCACACGTGGCTGCATATGATGGGCACAAGTGGCTACATATGATGGGCACAAGTGGTTGCATATGATGGGCACATGTGGCTGCATATGGTGGGCACAGTGGCTGCATATGATGGGCACACGTGGCTGCATATGATGGGCACAAGTGGTTGCATATGATGGGCACACGTGGCTGCATATGACGGGCACACGTGGCTGCATATGATGGGCACAAGTGGCTACATATGATGGGCACAAGTGGTTGCATATGATGGGCACAAGTGGCTGCATATGATGGGCAGAGTGGCTGCATATGATGGGCACAAGTAGCTGCGTTTGATGGGCACAGTGGCTGCGTTTGATGGGCACAAGTGGCTGCATTTGATGGGCACAAGTGGCTGCATATGATGGGCACAAGTGGCTTCATTTGATGGGCACAGGTGGCTGCATATGATGGGCACAAGTGGTTGCATTTGATGGGCACAGTGGCTGTGTTTGATGGGCACAATGGCTGCAAATGATGGGCACAAGTGGCTGCATATGATGGGCACAAGTGGCTGCATATGATGGGCACAAGTGGCTTAATTTGATGGGCACAGGTGGCTGCATATGATGGGCACAAGTGGCTGCATTTGATGGGCACAGTGGCTGCGTTTGATGGGCACAATGACTGCATATTATGGGCACAAGTGGCTGCATATGATGGGCACACGTGGCTGTATATGATGGGCACAGTGGCTGTATTTAATGGGCACAGTGGCTGCATATGATGGGCACAAGTGGCTGCATTTGATGGGCACAGTGGCTGCATATGATAGGCACAAGTGGCTGCATATGATGGGCACACATGACTGCATATGATGGGCACAGTGACTGCACCTGATCACTTGATGGGCACAGTGAGGCTGCAATTGATGGGGGGGGTTCAGTATTTTTCAGTTTGTTTGTGCCCCCCCCCAAAAAAAAATTTTGAGCATCAGCTGCCACTGCCTCCATAGCAGGGAGATCAGACTACAAAGCTTTATTTTATATTTTATATTCAATACATATTTATTGATCTTTATTTTTATATACATTTATGTTCCATACTAAATATTGTTATTTATTTATTTATTTGTATTTGGATACTTCATATTTGCCACTTGCAGCCGGCAAACTCTATGGGAAATAGTTTATTTTATTTTATTTATTTAATTTTTTTACAACGTTGTACTAAAATAGCCCTCCATAGCAGGGAGATCAGACTACACAGCTTTATTTTATATTTATTATTTTGTTATATATTTTTATGTTTCATACTAAATAATGTTTCTTCTTTTTATTTTATTATTTATTTTTTTCAAGCCCCAATGAGTGGTAATTTCTTCGTATCTGGTGACTGAATGGTGAGGGGGAGAAGCAAAGAAAAGGTGAGGTGGGGGAGGGGAGGTTAAAGCAAACCTGCTACTGTGCTCGGTGTGGCCAGCACCGCCCATCTCCTCCCCCTTTAGTCACAAAAAATATAAAAAAAATAATAATAATTTTTTTTTGAGATGTCCAATCACCCTCATGGTCCCCTTCATAGTCAGTCGTACACAGGCGGCCCACAAGCATGCAGGCTTTCCTATCTAATAGTTGTGTGGCGTGTCAGTGTTACTGCGTCAGATCCCAGGTTGTGCCGCCATATGGGAGTAGAGAAGTGCAGAGTATAGTGACTCCTCCTCCATGGTGGTGCTCATTGGTGGTTCTTCCGTCTGCCGAGGGTCTTGTGACTCTTCTAGGCAGAAAAAACTATAGCAGTATATGGCACTTGTCTGCAGAGGGTCTCGCAACTTTTCTAAGCAAAGATAGGGGGGCTGTATAGTACCGCTCTGCAGAGGGTCTTGCGACTCCTCTAAGCATTGAGACGATGGCTGTATGGCACTTGCCTGCGGAGGGTCTCATGACTTTTCTAAGCAAAGATAGGTTGGCTGTGTAGTACTTCTCTGCAAAGTTTCTTGTGACTCATCTAAGCAGAGAGTGATTGGTTGTATGATACTTTTCTGCAGAGGGTCTTGTGACTCTTCTAATCAGAGAGAGGACGGCTGTGTGATACTTGTCTGCAGAGGGCCTTGTGACTCTTCTTATCAGAGAGAGGTTGGATGTATGGCACTTGTCTGCAGAGGGTCTTGTGACTCTTCTATTTAGAGAGCGGATGGTTGTATGGCACTTGTCTGCAGAGGGTCTTGTGACTCTTCTATTTAGAGAGCGGATGGTTGTATGGCACTTGTCTGCAGAGGGTCTTGTGACTCTTCTAAACAGAGAGAGGACGGATGTATGGCACTTGTCTGCAGAGGGTCTTGTGACTCTTCTAAGAAGAGAGAGGAGGGATGTATGGCACTTGTCTGCAGAGGGTCTTGTGACTCTTCTAAGAAGAGAGAGGAGGGATGTATGGCACTTGTCTGCAGAAGGTCTTGTGACTCTTCTAATCAGAGAGCGGGTGGCTGTGTGGTACGTGTCTGCAGAAGGTCTTGTGACTTTCTAATCAGAGAGCGGGTGGCTGTTTGGCACTTGTCTGCAGAGAGTCTTGTGACTCTTCTATTTAGAAAGAGGATGACTGTATGGCACGTGTCTGTGGAGTAACTTGTGACTCTTCTAAGCAGAGAGAGGATGGTTGTATTGCACTTGTCTTCAGAGGGTCTTGTGACTCTTCTAATCAGAGAGAGGATGGCTATTTGGCACTTGTCTGCAGAGGGTCTTGTGACTCTTCTAATCAGAGAGAGGATGGCTGTTTGGCACTTGTCTGCAGAGGGCCCTGTGACTCTTCTAAGCAGAGATGATGGCTGTGTGGCTCTTGTCTGCAGAGAGTCTTGTGACTCTTCTATTTAGAAAGAGGATGACTGTATGGCACGTGTCTGTGGAGTGTCTTGTGACTCTTCTAATCAGAGAGCGGACGGCTGTGCGGTACGTGTCTTGTGCGGTACGTGTCTGCAGAAGGTCTTGTGACTCTTCTAATCAAAGAGCAGACGGCTGTATGGCACGTGTCTGCAGAGAGTCTTGTGACTCTTCTAATAGCCTATTAATGCCCCGGGCACACAATTCATAGGATATAAGGGACAGAGAAGCCTACATAGAGATGTATAGTCAGATCCTGAAGACACAAAGTGACGACCTGGCTGCGCTGTCACAAGTGCGGGATCTGTCGGTGTGTACCGGCACGGTGCCGGGCCTGGCTGGAGGAAGGGGGACAAGCCTTGGCAGCAGACGCGGTGACATATTGCAGGCGCACACTCAGGGGAAATCCCGGGGTCTGTTCTGTTAGGAAGGAACAGACGGCTTTAACCATTATTGTGCCGGAGCCGCGGGAGGCGCCATTCACCTCGGCTTATGGCGGCCAATGAGGGGCCGTGAACAGGAGGTTAACCCCTTCCGTCCTCCTTCATCCAGCCTGTCCTCTGATTATATATACCGCGCTCTCCTCCTAATACAGTTATAAGGGGGAGATTCACTAACATTGGTGCAGCCAATCAGCTTCCAGGTTTTATTGTTAAAGCTTAATTGACCAAGCTGAAGATAGAAGCTGATTGGCTGACCATGCACAGCTGCACCAGATTCCGACTGCTCCGGTTTTAATGGTGTCTCTATGGATCAGGACTGCCAGGAGAAATCCAGAAAAAGAATGGGGGGGGGGGGCATTCAAACCATTCCTTTTGTCCCATCGGTGATCTGTGCACCTAGAGGTCAGAGGTCAGTCTACAGGTAGAGCTACAGATCCGACCTGTACACAGCTGTGCCAGGCTTGTCAGATCTCATCAGTGCAAGATGAAGGAACAGCAGCTGCTCCTTCATATATATATAGGGGGGGGGGGGGGCAATAATGTTTAGTATGTGAACCCAACCGTTACATCTCATCAGCTTTACCTTCTACAATGTGCAGATTTCATTACAGAATCATCTATCTATCTATCTATCTATCTATCTATCTATCTATCTATCTATCTATCTATCTATCTATCTCTCTATCTATCTATCTATCTTTCTATCTATCTCTCTATCTATCTATCTATCTATCTATCTATCTATCTATCTATCTTTTTATTATCTATCTATCTATCTATCTATCTATCTATCTATCTATCTATCTATCTAATCTATCGATCACATTATCTATCTATACCAATACCTCCAAGCTGGTTAACTTTCCCCCTTCCATTGTCAATCCAGTGCATTAGGAGCCCCGGCCAGGAGGAGAGGAGCTCCTGAGAACCAAAAACTTCTCTTTTTTTTTTCCCCCTAATGTTTCCATATGGCGGAGATGGATACAATGTAACATGTGTGCTATACAAAGGATCATTAGTCACAGACCAATCCAGCCACTCCGGGCTCCTAGAGAACCAACCAATCCACCCAACCGTGATATTTCAGTTATTGGTGGAGTATGCGGGCCGAGTCACCCATCTGATTATTATACTGAATGGCTTCTATGAGATCCAACAGGTTACAGTCATTTCCAACGTGAAGATTCATATTTTTAAAAGTGCTGCTTTCATTAAAGTATTACTGATCCATTATCTATCTATCTATCTATCTATCTATCTATCTATCTATCTATCTATCTATCTATCTATCTATCTATCTATCTATCTAATCTATCTATCTAATCTATCTATTAATCTGTCTATCTTATCTATCTAATCTATCTATCTATCTTATCTATCTATCTTATCTAATCTATCTATCTATCTTATCTATCTATCTTATCTATCTATCTTATCTAATCTATCTTATCTATCTATCTTATCTAATCTATCTTATCTATCTATCTTATCTAATCTATCTTATCTATCTATCTTATCTAATCTATCTTATCTAATCTATCTATCTTATCTAATCTATCTTATCTAATCTATCTTATCTAATCTATCTATCTTATCTATCTATCTTATCTATCTATCTATCTATCTATCTATCTATCTATCTATCTATCTATCTATCTATCTATCTATCTATCTATCTATCTATCTATCTATCTATCTTATCTATCTTATCTATCTATCTACTCCTCTAGCTATGTCTCCATCAATACATTTATCGATCCATCTATTCATACATACAGTGCCTTGAAAACGTATTCATACCCCTTGACATTTTCCACATTTTGTCATGTTACAACCAAAAACGTAAATGTATTTTATTGGGATTTTATGTGATAGATCAACAAAATGATAAATGGTTTTCCAATATTGTCTACAAATAAATATGTAAACAGTGTGGGGGGGTACATTTGTATTCAGCCCCCCTTTACTCTGATACCCCTAACTAAAATCTAGTGGAACCAATTGCCTTCAGAAGTCACCTAATTAGTAAATAGAGTCTACCTGTGTGTAATATAATCTCAGTATAAATACAGCTGTTCTGTGAAGCCCTCAGAGGTTTTTTAGAGAACCTTAGTGAACAAACAGCAATATGAAGGCCAAAGAACAAACCAGACAGGTCAGGGAGACAGTTGTGGAGAAATATAAAGCAGGGTTTGGTTATAAAAAAAATCTCCCAAGCTTTGAACATCTCAAGGAGCGCAATCAATCCAACATCCGAAAATGGAAAGAGTATGGCACAACTGCAAACCTACCAAGACATGGCCGTCCACCTAAACTGACAGGCCGGGCAAGGAGAGCATTCATCAGAGAAGAGCCAAGAGGTCCATGGTAACTCTGGAGGAGCTGCAGAGATCCACAGCTCAGGTGGGAGAATCTGTCCACAGGACAACTATTAGTCGTGTTCTCCACAAATCTGCCCTTTATGGAAGAGTGACAAGAAGAAAGACATTGGTGAAAGAAAGTCATAAGAAGTCCTGTTTGCAGTTTGTGAGAAGCCATGTGGGGGACACAGCAAACATGTGGAAGAAGGTGATCTGGGCAGATGAGACCAAAATTCAACTTTTTGGCCTAAAAGCAAAACACTATGTGTGGCGGAAAACTAACACTGCACATCACCCTGAACACACCATCCCCACTGTGAAACATGGTGGTGGAAGCATCATGTGGTGGGGATGCTTTTCTTCAGCAGGCACAGGGAAGCTGGTCAGAGTTGATGGGAAGATGGATGGAGCCAAATACAGGACAATCTTAGAAGAAAACCTGTTAGAGTCTACAAAAGACTTGAGACTGGGGAGGAGGTTCACCTTCCAGCAGGACAACGACCCTAAACATACCGCCAGAGCTACAATGCAATGGTTTTCATCAAAGCATATTCATGTGTTAGAATGGACCAGTCACAGTCCAGACCTAAATCCAATTGAGAATCTGTGGCAAGACTTGAAAATTGCTGTTCATAGACGTTCTCCATCCAATCTGACAGAGCTTGAGATATTCTCCAAAGAAAAATGGGAAAAAATGTCCCTCTATAGATGTGCAAAGCTGGTAGAGACATCCCCAAAAAGACTTGCAGCTGTAATTGCAGAGAAAGGAGGTTCTACAAAGTATTGACTCCGGGGGGCGCCATACAAATGCCCCCCACACTTTTCACATATTTGAAAACGATTTATCATTTTTCTTCCACTTCACAATTATGTGCCACTTTGTGTTGGTCTATCAAATAAAATCCCAATAAAATACATTTACCTTTTTGGTTGTAACATAACAAAAGGGGGAACATTTCAAGGGGTATGAATACTTTTTCAAGGCACTGTATATCTATCCATCCATCGGTTCATCCATCCTTTTATCTATTCATCCTTCCATCCGTCCAAATATCTATCTAGAAGTAGGCAATAGTAACATGGGGAAGGTGCTCAGCAAGTCTGATTAGTCACAGATTGGTGGATAGATAGATAGATAAATAGATAGATAGATAGATAGATAGATAGATAGATAGATAGATAGATAGATAGATAGATAGATAGATAGATAGATAGATAGATAGATAGATAGATAGATAGATAGATAGGCAGGTCGGGTCCTCCACAGATGGGCTATATAGATATATAGATAATGGATGGACAGATAGATCGGAGGGGTAGGTAGTGATTCAACAGGTCGGGTAATCCATGGATAGGTTATATAGATATAACATAATGGATTCATGGACATATAGATGAAGGGATGGATAGATGGATAGGTGGAAGGCAGTGGCTCTCCAGGCTCAGTCCTCCACAGATTTGATATATAGATATAAAGAAAGAGGGATGGATGGATGGATGGATGGACACTGGAAGGTAGTGGCTCTCCAGGCTCGGTCCTCCACAGATGGGATATATAGATATATAGATGGATGGATGGATGGATAGATGGAAGGTAGTGGAAGGCACTGGCTCTCCAGGCCTGGTCCTCCACAGATGGTATAAATAGATATATAGAAAGATGGATGGAGGGATGGATGGACTATAGTGGAAGGCACTGGCTCTCCAATCCCCGTCTTCCACAGATGGGATATATAGATGGAGATAGGGATGAATGGATGGATGGTAGTCAAAGGCAGTGGCTCGCCAGGCCTGGTTCTCCACAGATGGGTTATATAGTTGGCGGGGTGGATGGATGGGTAGATGGTAGGTAGTGGAAGGCAGTTGCTCTCCAGGCTTGGCCCTCTACAGATGGGAGAAATAGATGGAGGGATGGATGGATGAATGGATGGATGGAAGGTAGTGGAAGGCAGTGGCTCTCCAGGCTTGGCCCTCCACAGATGGGAAAAATAGATATATAGAAAGAGGGATGGATGGAAGACAGTGGCTCGCCAGGCTTGGTCCTCCACAGATGGGTTATATACAGTAGATGGATGGAGGGATGCAAGGCAGTGGCTGGCCAGATCTTGTCTTCCACAAATGGGATATATAGATGAAGGGATGGATGGATGGATGGATTGATGGATGGAAGGTAGTGGAAGGCAGTGGCTGGCCAGGCTCAGTCCTCCACAGATGGGCGGACAAAGTGATGAGACTGGGAGGGGAGGTAGGCCGGGGAGGTGACAGATGGAGGAGGACTCGGAGAATGGAGGCCACTAGAAGAGGTCTAGGTGTAATTAGATTGGATGGGATTATGGCAGACTTGATTAGGCCTATATTAGGATGGCGGGCTGCTGTCACAATTTGGCGAGCCGGCCGCAGACAAAAGCATTGAGGGGGCCAGAGAGCAGCCTGATAGAAGAGAGAGCGAGGAAGACAAAGGAGCGGCGAGGAGGGGAGCCCCTTCAAATCTGTCATCGGAGGCAGTGACAGATTGTCTGCTTATCAAGCACAGGGACCTTCTGTCACCCGGCACACACAAATCCTGGAGTCCGCTAGAGAAGGGGGAAAGGGAAAGGGGTAGGAGACCCCTCCACCTTCTGTCATCATCCATATGGGAGGGGGCACACAATGACTTCTCATTCAAAAAAAAAAGACACCCAAATCTTTTATGGAAATGAGAGGCGGGGCCGCCCAACTGAAGGGGGGCCCCCAATACCTCCAAGCTGGTTAACTTTCCCCCTTCCATTGTCATTCCAGTGCATTAGGAGCCCCGGCCAGGAGGAGAGGAACTCCTGAGAACCAAAAACTTCTTTTTTTTTTTCCCTAATGTTTCCATATGGAGGAGATGGATACAATGTAACATGTGTGCTATACAAAGGATCATTAGTCACAGACCAATCCAGCCACTCCGGGCTCCTAGAGAACCAACCAATCCACCCAACCGTGATATTTCAGTTATTGGTGGAGTATGCGGGCCGAGTCACCCATCGGATTATTATACTGAATGGCTGCTATGAGATCCAACAGGTTACAGTCATTTCCAACGTGAAGATTCATATTTTTAAAAGTGCCGCTTTCATTAAAGTATTACTGATCCATTATCTATCTATCTATCTATCTATCTATCTATCTATCTATCTATCTATCTATCTATCTATCTATCTATCTATCTATCTATCTATCTATCTACCAATACATTTATCCATCCACTGGAAGACAGGGACAGAGTGTTGTCGCCCTATATCAGGAAGTGCCTGAACAAGGACCAGCATGGCAGGATCACCAGAGATTATTCTAACAAAGCTGCAGATGATTTAAAAAGGTTAAAATTAAGTTTGAAAGGACATTAAAGAACAACCCTATTTATAGCGCTAACCCTAATAGTGTTGGCATTTCCATCACATAGCTTTGTTTATCCATAAATTTTTTGATCTGTATGGCGATCTCATGGCTTTGTTTATCCATAAAATCTTTGATCTATATGGCGATCGCATGGATTTGTTTATCCATAAAGTCTTTGATCTGTATGACGATCACATGGCTTTGTTTATCCATTAAGTCTTTGATCTGTATGACGATCACATGGCTTTGTTTATCCATAAAGTCTTTGATCTGTATGACGATCACATGGCTTTGTTTATTCATAAAGCCTTTGATCTGTATGACGATCACATGGCTTTGTTTATCCATAAAGTCTTTGATCTGTATGACGATCACATGGCTTTGTTTATCTATAAAGTCTTCGATCTGTATGACGATCGCATGGCTTTGTTTATCTATAAAGTCTTTGAGCTGTATGAGGATCACATAGTCTTGTTTATCCGTAAAGTCTTTGGCCTGTATGGTGATCACATGGGTTTGTTTATCCATAAAGCCTTTGATCTGTATGATGATCACATGGCTTTGTTTATCCATAATTTTTTTTGATCTGTATGGTGATCACATGGCTTTGTTTATCCATAAAATCCTTGATCTGTATGGTGATCACATGGCTTTGTATACCCTTAAAGTCTTTAATCTTCATGGTGATTACATGGCCTTGTTCATTAATGAAGTCTTTGATCTGTATGTTGATCACATGGCTTTGTTTATCTATAACGTCTTTGGCCTGCATGGTGATCACATGGCATTGTTTATCCATAAAGTCTTTGATCTGTATGGTGATCACATGGCTTTGTTTACCCATAAAGTCTTTGATCTGTATGGTGATCACATGGCTTTGTTTACCCATAAAGTCTTTGAACTGTATGGTGATCACGTGGCTTTGTTTATTCATAAAGTCTTTGATCTGTATGGTGATCACATGGCTTTGTTTACCCATAAAGTCTTTGAACTGTATGGTGATCACATGGCTTTGTTTATTCATAAAGTCTTTAATCTGTATGGTGATCACATGGCTTTGTTTACCCATAAAGTCTTTGAACTGTATGGTGATCACATGGCTTTGTTTATTCATAAAGTCTTTGATCTGTATGGTGATCACATGGCTTTCTTTATCAATAAAGTCATACATCTGTATGGTGATCACATGGCTTTCTTTATCAATAAAGTCATACATCTGTATGGTGATCACATGGCTTTGTTATGGTTCCTATGGAAGTTTCGACTTTAGTCAACAAGTAGATTCTTCCCCTGGAATGTCAGGTGGGAGGAACGAGAGGAAGGTGAGGGAGCTCACATCGTTCTTCATGCAGTACATTGAACCCGCTCATTTGCCATATATGGGCAAAGTAACAGGTCCACGTTAAAAGAACGATGTCACACAAGGTACGTGGAGGCGGCCAGGGATGATCTTTAGATTGCAAGCTCTTCTGGTGCAGGGTGGGATGTCAGCACTCTATGCACTCAGAGCTGCGCAATGCGTCAGCCTATATAAGTGATTATAATAAATGAGGAGAGCGGGATGAGTCTGATGATAATTAGGCCAGCGCTGTAATAAGACTAATTAAGGCCTCACTTGGACTTTTCCCCATAGGACTCATGGCACGAAGATCTATTACCTACAGGAGACCCGGCCAACCTTCCCATAGTCTTTCCACAAGTGCGCCACTAAATCGCACTTGTTCCCAAACTGTGACCAGAATGTTCCCCTTGTGCCATATGTGCCAAGACTCGGGGGGGGGGGGGGGTGGTTCAAATCCTGGGGTGCTATGATGTGTTCTGGTTGGTTTTGAGGGCCTCAAAGGGTCCCCTTTCCTGGGGACTTGACCCCCCCCCCCCCCAAAAAAAAAAATCAGCTTGGAAAGAACACCCTTGGCTTGTCACCACTTTTCTCTACAGCCACAGCTTGAATAGAAAAGGCGGTCCCCTGCCAGCCAGTATGCTGCAGAGATGGACCCCGATATTCCTAATGGAACCCCCCTCCCCCTCAGGTATCTGTTAATGCACGCATTTTCAGGCACGCCAAATTGCATGGTGCTGCACCTGGGTTTTCCAAAAGAGATTCCTTTTGGGTGTTTCTCGTACACTTAAATGAACAGGCTGCTGAACACGCAGGACCATACAAGAAGTGCGTAGAAACGCGTGCATGCTCTGTCACACCTTCTTAATGCCTTAATACTCACCTGTCCGCTGCCTGGACCTTAATACTCACCTGTCCACTGCCTGGACCTTAATACTCACCTGTCCACTGCCTGGACCTTAATACTCACCTGTTTGCTGCTTAGACCTTAATACTCACCTGTCCACTGCCTGGACCTTAATACTCACCTGTCCACTGCCTGGACCTTAATACTCACCTGTCCACTGCCTGGACCTTAATACTTGCCTGTCCGCTGCCTGGACCTTAATACTTGCCTGTCCACTGCCTGGACCTTAATACTTGCCTGTCCGCTGCCTGGACCTTAATACTTGCCTGTCCACTGCCTGGACTTTAATACTCACCTGTTCGCTGCCTGGACCTTAATACTCACCTGTCCACTGCCTGGACCTTAATACTCACCTGTCCGCTGCCTGGACCTTAATACTCACCTGTCCGCTGCCTGGACCTTAATACTCACCTGTCCGCTGCCTGGATTTTAATACTTGCCTGTCTGCTGCCTGGACCTTAATACTCACCTCTACACTGCCTGGACCTTAATACTCACCTGTCCACTCCCTGGACCTTAATACTCACCTGTCCACTGCCTGGACCTTAATACTCACCTGTCCACTGCCTGGACCTTAATACTCACCTCTCCACTGCCTGGACCTTAATACTCACCTCTCCACTCCCTGGACCTTAATACTCACCTGTCCACTCCCTGGACCTTAATACTCACCTGTCCACTGCCTGGACCTTAATACTCACCTGTCCGCTGCCTGGACCTTAATACTCACCTGTCCACTCCCAGGACCTTAATACTCACCTGTCCACTGCCTGGACCTTAATACTCACCTGTCCGCTGCCTGGACCTTAATACTCACCTGTCCACTGCCTGGTCCTTAATACTTGCCTGTCCACTGCCTGGTCCTTAATACTTGCCTGTCCACTGCCTGGACCTTAATACTTGCCTGTCCGCTGCCTGGACCTTAATACTCACCTGTCCACTGCCTGGACCTTAATACTTGCCTGTCCGCTGCCTGGTCCTTAATACTTGCCTGTCCACTGCCTGGACCTTAATACTTGCCTGTCCGCTGCCTGGACCTTAATACTCACCTCTCCACTGCCTGGACCTTAATACTCACCTCTCCACTCCCTGGACCTTAATACTCACCTGTCCACTCCCTGGACCTTAATACTCACCTGTCCACTGCCTGGACCTTAATACTCACCTGTCCGCTGCCTGGACCTTAATACTCACCTGTCCACTCCCAGGACCTTAATACTCACCTGTCCACTCCCAGGACCTTAATACTCACCTGTCCACTGCCTGGACCTTAATACTCACCTGTCCGCTGCCTGGACCTTAATACTCACCTGTCCACTGCCTGGTCCTTAATACTTGCCTGTCCACTGCCTGGACCTTAATACTTGCCTGTCCGCTGCCTGGACCTTAATACTCACCTGTCCACTGCCTGGACCTTAATACTTGCCTGTCCGCTGCCTGGACCTTAATACTTGCCTGTCCGCTGCCTGGACCACTTACCTTTGTTCTGTTAATAATGTAACGCCGCCTGAATAAATCTTCTTCTGTATTCGAAACCGTAAGGATTGACGGATGCCAGGTCCACCTCTGCATTCTGAAGCTCCTCGCCTCCCACCAATCTCTCGCGTTAAAGTCGTGACTTAGGGGGGCAACGGAAGAAACCACAGCACACATAGGGGAAGCAGATATCTGACGCACCCCGAAATGTATCAAATTCAGAAGATTCTTCGACACAAAGGTACAATAGGACCTGACGCTGAAAGAGTTGAAACTGCGAGAAAAAAAAAAAAAACACGCTTCATTTTCCACGGCAAAGCAGTTATGAGCCACTTAATGCATTCTAAATGGAAGCGGCTTTATGCGTTGCCATCCTTGAAGACCGAACTGTGCTTTTTTTTTTGGATGCAAGGCCGCAACTTTTGTGTATGATGTTATCGCCTTTTTTTTTCCTTGCAGGAAAGGAAAAAGCATTAAAAAAAGGTGGCTGAAAGCTGCGTTTTGCAAACACGTTTAGGCGCGTTAGTGTTTTAATTCATTCCATTGGCCAGAACATTCATTTATTCTGCCTATTGAAATGAATGAACGCCCAAGCGCTAAACGCGGCTAGCATTTAGGTGCGTTTAGACGTGTTTACACGCATCTAGGCGCGTTAAGAATTCGGAACGTTCATTCATTCAATTTTGGCCATTAAAATGAATGAATGCTGAAGTGCTAAACACGGCTAGCATTTGGGTGCGTTTAAAAACGTTTAACACGCGTCTAGGCGCGTCAAGCTTTGGGCGTTCGTTCATTCCATTGACCAAACCATTATTATTTTTTGCCCATTGAAATGAATAAACACTCAAGCGCTAAACGTGGCTAGCATGTAGGTGCAGTTAGATGCATTTACACACGCCTTGAGCGTTCGTTCATTCCAATGGCCAGAACATTCATTTATTTGGCTCACTGAAGTGAATGAACACTGAATTTCTAAACGCATCCAGCACATACAGTATCTCACAAAAGTGAGTACACCCCTCACATTTTTGCAAATATTTTATTCTATCTTTTCATGTGACAACACTGAAGAAATGACACTTTGCTACAATGTAAAGTAGTGAGTGTACAGCTTGTATAACAGTGTAAATTTGCTGTCCCCTCAAAATAACTCAACACACGGCCATTAATGTCTAAACCACTGGCAACAAAAGTGAGTACACCCCTAAGTGAAAATGTCCAAATTGGGCCCAAAGTGTCAATATTTTGTGTGGCCACCATTATTTTCCAGCACTGCCTTAACCCTCTTGGGCATGGAGGTCACCAGAGCTTCACAGGTTGTCACTGGAGTCCTCTTCCCCTCCTCCATGATGACATCACAGAGCTGGTGGATATTAGAGACCTTGCGCTCCTCCACCTTCTGTTTGAGGATGTCCCACAGATGCTCAATAGGGTTTAGGTCTGGAGACATGCTTGGCCAGTCCATCACCTTTACCCTCAGCTTCTTTAGCAAGGCAGTGGTCATCTTGGAGGTGTGTTTGGGGTGGTTACCTCATGTTGGAATACTGCCCTGCGGCCCAGTCTCTGAAGGGAGGGGATCATGCTCTGCTCTAGTATGTCACAGTACATGTTGGCATTCATGGTTTCCTCAATGATCTGTAGCTCCCCAGTGCCGGCAGCACTCATGCAGCCCCAGACCATGACACTCCCACCACCATGCTTGACTGTAGACAACACACACTTGTCTTTGTCCTCCTCACCTGGTTGCCCCCACACACGCTTGTCACCATCTGAACCAAATACGTTTATCTTGGTCTCATCAGACCACAGGACATGGTTCCAGTAATCCATGTCCTTAGTCTGCTTGTCTTCAGCAAACTGTTTGCGGACTTTCTTGTGCATCATCTTTAGAAGAGGCTTCCTTCTGGGATGACAGCCATGCAGACCAATTTGATGCAGTGTGCGGCGTATGGTCTGAGCACTGACAGGCTGACCCCCCACCCCTTCAACCTCTGCAGCAATGCTGGCAGCACTCATACATCTATTTCCCATAGACAACCTCTGGATATGATGCTGAGCACGTGACCTCAACTTCTTTGGTGGACCATGGCGAGGCCTGTTCTGAGTGGAACCTGTCCTGTTATACCGCTGTATGGTCTTGGCCACCGTGCTGCAGCTCAGTTTCAGGGTCTTGGCAATCTTCTTATAGCCTAGGCCATCTTTATGTGGAGCAACAATTCTTTTTTTCAGCTCCTCAGAGAGTTCTTTGCCATGAGGTGTCATGTTGAACTTCCAGTGACCAGTATGAGAGAGTGAGAGCGATAACACCAAATTTAACACACCTGCTCCCCGTTCACACCTGAGACCTTGTAACACAAAGGAGTCACATGACACCGGGGAGGGAAAATGGCTAATTGGGCCCAGTTTGGACATTTTCACTTAGGGGTGTCCTCACTTTTGTTGCCAGCGGTTTAGACATTAATGGCTGTGTGTTGAGTTATTTTGAGGGGACAGCAAATTTACACTGTTATACAAGCTGTACACTCACTACTTTACATTGTAGCAAAGTGTCATTTCTTCAGTGTTGTCACATGAAAAGAGAGAAGAAAATTTGAGGGGTGTACTGACTTTTGTGAGATACTGTAGGTTGCATCTAGGTGTGTCAAGCATTTGTTCATTCGATTGGCCAGAACATTTTTTATTTTTTTTGCCCATTAAAATGAATGAACGCTCAAGTGCTAAACGCAGCTAGCACATAGGTGCATTTTAGACGCGTCTACACGCGCCTAGGAGCGTCAAGCGTTCGTTCATTCCATTGGCCAGAACATACATTTTTTTTGCCTATTGAAATGAATGGACGCTCGAGCACTAAGCTAGCAATTAGGTGCATTGTACGCGTCTAGTATTTTTGCTATCAAAAACACACCTGAACGTGCAAGTCATTTTTTTTTTTTTACAGCCTCTAAACGCTCCTGCCGCTAAACGCCTGTAAACGCCTACGTGTGCATGGACACAGAGGGGCATTGACCCCCCCCTCCCCGGGTCTTGTACATCACCCCCTGGAGTCTGAGGACGGGGATGACAGGGGATGAGCAGTCAGAATACGCCGGGCGGCCACGCAGACGTTGCGCTGGGCTCAGGCTTTTATTTGTCTCCGTCGCGCGTACGTAAATAAATCTGCTCGCGAACATTTGCCGCTTCTCTTCCATCGCCAGCCGCGTCCTGACAATGGCGGGGTTTTTTTTTTTTTCCTTTTTGGATGAGCATTCTCTTCTGTTGACTTCCCGATGTTTCATCATGAGTGATAACCCACATAAGTGACTCGCTGCGTTCACACGCCGCTCCTCTGGGAGCCACGCGGCTCAGCTGCCACCGCTATTTACCAAATAACATATGGCCGAATAAAAATACTAATACTACGAATAGAGCAAGACTGAGCGTGCTAAATCGGGTTTATCGGGACGGGGACTTTATTTTCTGGTCGACTGTTTTTTTTGTTCCTTCTTTTCCTTTAAGCGATTTTAGAACTTGAGCGGAGCTGCAAGGGGTGTGGGTTAACCCTTAACTTTTTTTTTTTAATCTTCAGCTGATCCCACCATGTTCAGGCACTTCCTGTCAGAGGGCGACAATACTCTGTCCCTGTCTACCACTTGTGCTTCTCTGTTGTCACCCTGCACAGGGCTTCTCATCGAAAGACACATTGCAAAACCATGGTCTACTGTTGTCACCATTTCAAACCTTATTTGATTGGTTCCCACCATCCCTGTGCTGAGTTCCCTGGTCTGTACACCTGCTGTGCCCATTATGAGGGGTTTCCACCATCTCTGTGCTGAGTTCCCAGGTCTGTACACCTGCTGTGCCCATTATGAGGGGTTCCCACCATCCCTGAGCTGGGTTCCTGGGTCTGTACACCTGCTGTGCCCATTATGACGGGTTCCCACCATCCCTGAGCTGGGTTCCTGGGTCTGTACACCTGCTGTGCCCATCCCTGTGCTGAGTTCCCGGGTCTGTACACCTGCTGTGCCCATTATGAGGGGTTCCCACCATCCCTGTGCTGAGTTCCCGGGTCTGTACACCCGCTGTGCCCATTATGAGGGGTTCCCACCATCCTTGTGCTGAGTTCCCGGGTCTGTACACCCGCTGTGCCCATTATGAGGAGTTCCCACCATCCCTGTGCTGAGTTCCCGGGTCTGTACACCCGCTGTGCCCATTATGAGGGGTTCCCACCATCCCTGTGCTGAGTTCCCGGGTCTGTACACCCGCTGTGCCCATTATGAGGGGTTCCCACCATCCCTGTGCTGAGTTCCCGGGTCTGTACACCCGCTGTGCCCATTATGAGGGGTTCCCACCATCCTTGTGCTGAGTTCCCGGGTCTGTACACCCGCTGTGCCCATTATGAGGGGTTCCCACCATCCCTGTGCTGAGTTCCCGGGTCTGTACACCCGCTGTGCCCATTATGAGGGGTTCCCACCATCCCTGTGCTGAGTTCCCGGGTCTGTACACCCGCTGTGCCCATTATGAGGGGTTCCCACCATCCCTGTGCTGAGTTCCCGGGTCTGTACACCCGCTGTGCCCATTATGAGGGGTTCCCACCATCCCTGTGCTGAGTTCCCGGGTCTGTACACCCGCTGTGCCCATTATGAGGGGTTCCCACCATCCCTGTGCTGAGTTCCCGGGTCTGTACACCCGCTGTGCCCATTATGAGGGGTTCCCACCATCCCTGTGCTGAGTTCCCGGGTCTGTACACCCGCTGTGCCCATTATGAGGGGTTCCCACCATCCCTGTGCTGAGTTCCCGGGTCTGTACACCCGCTGTGCCCATTATGAGGGGTTCCCACCATCCCTGTGCTGAGTTCCCGGGTCTGTACACCTGCTGTGCCCATTATGAGGGGTTCCCACCATCCCTGTGCTGAGTTCCCGGGTCTGTACACCCGCTGTGCCCATTATGAGGGGTTCCCACCATCCCTGTGCTGAGTTCCCAGGTCTGTACACCCGCTGTGCCCATTATGAGGGGTTCCCATCATCCCTGTGCTGAGTTCCCGGGTCTGTACACCCGCTGTGCCCATTATGAGGAGTTCCCACCATCCCACCCCTGCAATAAACTTGATCTTTAACATTGAAGTGTCCCCTGATTGAAGTTCTGTTGTCACCGTAGATCATTGGCGGCTCTGCTCCCTGTCAATCTGAACACATCCCAGAGATATATGGATACCAGGTCTGCCTCCTACAATGTCACCTGTGTATTTTGGATACAGCAAAGCCCAACATATAAGATTGGTTTTATTTCGGCAGCTCTGGATTCTGCGGCAGCATTGTGTCCTCGCTGTCAGGATAGGACGTTGTGCCAGGGGCGTGGGTGAGAGGCACCGGCGCCAATATAGATGCGTATAAAAGCCATCGCCACCACGGTAAAAATCACTCGCAGCTTCCAAATGATCGAATCCGACCGCAGCATCTGCACTTGTCTGCGGAGGTCTCCCGATCAGCCGAGTGTTCGAAGGTAAGTTCACCCGGCCATTCCCAACCCTAGAAAATAGAAAAAGACGCAAAGTAATGCGACTCTGTAATCGATAAATTCAAGCAGTACCTCAATGTGACCTGGTATCAGCCTCTGTACAGCAGAGCCGGAGCGTGAGAGGGAGAAACAGCACAAGGAGCCAATCAGATCAAACGCTGGCAAGAAGCATGCTGATAGGAGGAGAGAGCGGAGCGAAAGAAAAATGAGCTCATCGCTGTGCTACTTTTCCTTTCACTGTCCAATCACAGGCTGGGGGGCGGGTCCAGGATCAACTGGGCTCACAGGAAGTGGATTGAATGAAGCGGGCCATCCGACTGAGGACATAAGGGTACTGCAGGGGACATCTCTGGATTCAAGGTAAGTATTGCAGGCCATCACACCGAGGACATCTAGTGGAACAATAAAAGTACTGCAGGGGCAATCTCTAGATTGAAGGTGAGTATTGTTGGCCGTAACACTGAGGACATCTAGTGGAACAATAAAAGTACTGCAGGGGCAATCTCTAGATTGAAGGTGAGTATTGTTGGCCGTAACACTGAGGACATCTAGTGGCAGATTAAAAATACTGCATGAGACATCTCTAGATTGAAGGTGAGTATTGCTGGCGATCAGACCGAAGACATCTAGTGGCAGAAAGAAGTACTGCAGGGCAAATGTCTAGATTGAAGCTGAATATTGTAGCAAAGGCTGATTTTATTTTATCATTTATTAGAGTATTGATTTTCACCTTTTTTTTTTTTTTTTAGGCTGGAGTTTAGAACTTAGATTTGGAGTTTAGAAAAAAAAATAGACATTTTACTAGTTGATAGAAACTGCAGCTGCCAAAATCTTCGCCGTCTAGAACTGATATTGGCGTCTAGTCTATACAGGGATTTTATTCTATTCATCTATAAGAAACATCTATTATATTTTTAGGCTGATTAGGTCCCTAAAGCTGGCCGTACACTAGTAGAATTTCATTAGAATTTTTCAGTCTCAAGAACCATTCATTAAATTTTCCAAGGGTTAGTTGGGTCAAATTCGAAGTTCATTTTCGACCCCAGTGAAAATGAGAAGGAGCAGGATGGAAATTGTTTTTCTCAAATGAATACATTTCTAACAGTGAGTGTGGATTTTGTCTGAGAAAGTGCAATCATTTCAAAATCGAGTGTTAAAGCAAATTAAATTTGGAAGTACATTTTGAAAAGGACATTCATCAAGTCATTGAATGTACTGAGAATTTTTGTACATATCTTCGTACATATGTCCAAATGAATGTTCCTTTGATTAGCTTTAGGAAATAAAAAAAAAAGCATCTTCCTATAGGAGGAGAGGTAGTATACTCATCTCTATAGAGGCCCTTGTGTTCTTCTTCTTCTCCTTCTGCTCCAGCCCTGCAGCCTCCTTCAATGTCTTCAACATTTGACACTTCCGGGAGTGTTGGATGCCCATGTCCCTTTCTGTGTGCTGTAGTTCCTTCCTCCGACCCCTACGTCACTGTGGAATCCTGGTATGAATTCAAGTTTCCAATGAGACGTCTATTTCCATGTTGGTTGGGTATCCTCTTTTCTTCTCCTCTCCTCTTTTCTTCTCCCATCCTCCCATCTCATCTTCTTCACCTCACCTCTTTTCTTCTCCTCTTCTCTCCTTTCCTCTTTTCCTTTCTTCTACTCTTCTTTCTCTTCTCTTCACTTCTTTTCTTATCCCCTCCTCTCCTTTTTTCTTCTCCTCTTCTCTCATCTCCTCTTTTTCTCTTCTCTTCTTCTCCTTTCCCATCCTCTCCTCTTTTATTCTACTCTCCTCTCCTCTTTTCTTCTCCCCTTCTCTCCTTTTTTCTTCTCCTCTTTTCTTCTCCTCCCCTCTTTTCCTCTCCTTTCCTCTCCTCTTTTTTTCTACTCTCTTTTTTTATTCTCCTCTCCCCTCCTCTCCTCTTTTCTTCTCCTCTCCTATTCTCTTCTCCTCTCATTTCTTTTCCTCTCCTCTCCTATTCTCCTTTCCTTTCTTTTCTTCTCTTTTCTTATTCTCTCTTCTCCTCTTTTCTTCTCCCATCCTCTCATCTCATCTTCTTCACCTCACCTCTTTTCTTCTCCTCTTCTCTCCTTTCCTATTTTCTTCTCTTCTCCTCTTTGCTTCTCCCCTCCTCTCCTTTTTCTCTTTTTCTCTTCTCTTCTTCTCCTCTTTTTCTCCTCTCTTCTTCTCCTCTCCTTTCCTCTCCTCTTTTCTTCTCCTCTCCTATTCTCTTCTCCTCTCATTTCTTTTCCTCTCCTCTCCTATTCTCCTTTCCTTTCTTTTCTTCTCTTTTCTTATTCTCTCTTCTCCTCTTTTCTTCTCCCATCCTCTCATCTCATCTTCTTCACCTCACCTCTTTTCTTCTCCTCTTCTCTCCTTTCCTATTTTCTTCTCTTCTCCTCTTTGCTTCTCCCCTCCTCTCCTTTTTCTCTTTTTCTCTTCTCTTCTTCTCCTCTTTTTCTCCTCTCTTCTTCTCCTCTCCTTTCCTCTCCTCTTTTCTTCTACTCACCTCTACTGTTTTCTTCTCCCTCCTCTCATATCATCTTCTTCACCTCACCTATTTTGTTCTCCTCTTCTCTCCTTTGCTCTCTTCTACTCACCTTTCTCTTCTCTTCTCCTCTTTTCTTCTCCCCGCCTTTCCTTTTTTCTTCTCCTCTTGTCTCATCTCCTCTTTTTCTCTTCTCTTCTTCTCCTCTCCTCTCCTCTCCTCTCATCTTTTCTTCTCCTCTCCTATTCTCTTCTCCTCTCTTTTCTTCTCCTCTCCTCTCCTCTTTTTTTCTCCTCTCCTATTCTCTTCTCCTCTTATTTCTTCTCCTCTCCTCTACTCTTTTCTTCTCCTCTCCTCTCCTCTCCTCTCATCTTTTCTTCTCCTCTCCTTTTTTCTTCTACTCCTCTCCTCGTCTCACCTCTCCATTTTTCCTCTCCTCTTTTCTTCTCCTCTCCTCTTCAACAAAGGGAAATTACATTATATGATAAAAAATTGTATGGCTACCTGACCATCACGTCTACCACCATATGGCCAACCGTATGTGGACAACCCACCAAACGATAAAATACAGGTGTTTCCAGTGAAGCTTGCGCCACACCATATAAAGACATTGTAGGCTATTGGGCTTTTCTAACCTCGTGGTGACAGGTTAGAGGTTCAGGTTTACTGGCGTTGAGAGATTGACTCCTATGCCCAGGGGTGGTGATAGGAACAGACGGCTTCTAGATAGAGAGACATGGTGGATATTTAGATTAAAAAACCAGGGTCCCTCAGGGGTTAAACCTCAGATGGGACCTAGATTTACATGTATGTTGATTTCTTTTTTTTTGCACTACCCGCCTCTTCTGTTTTAGGACTAAGATTATTATTTTATTTTTTTTCCCCACTGGGCATTCTTGCTTACTTTTTTTCAATTTTTATGTTTATTCAGCTTTAGTTTTTGTATTGTTATTTTCTTGGATTTTAATGTCCTTTTTTGATCATGCAACCAATCATGTTTGTATCTCGATTGAATCTACGTCTGTCCATGTATGGTGTTTCACCGCTCCAAGTAACTCTGATTATCTACTAATTGGCAAGTTAATGACGTGCTGCCAGGCAGGGTTTATACACTATGTATTGTGTAGTGAACAAGGCCCGCAAGGCAGAAACGCGTTTACATCTGTTGTCTGTGTCTTTTATGGAGAATCCATACATTTTGAAGATTTTGAAGAGCAAGCAAGGAGTTGCGGACCATCTTTTCTCTTGTGGTAACAGAGGTTGAAGACCCTTTTCTGCTCCACCATGACTCCGTGCACATCAGTGCCGGATCTCACAAAACTACACAAATTCCCAGACATGCTCCATAATGTTGTGGAAAGTCCTCCCGGAAAGGTGGAGGCTGTTATAGCTACAAAGGGAGGCCAACTCCATAATATTGACCATGGTCTTGGAATGGGATGTCCAACCCAATATAGGTGCGATGGTCAGGGGTACACAAATTCCCAGACATTCTCCATAATGTTGTGGAAAGTCCTCCCGGAAAGGTGGAGGCCAACTCCATAATATTGACCATGGTCTTGGAATGGGATGTCCAACCAGCTCATATAGGTGCGATGGTCAGGGGTACACAAATTCCCAGACATGCTCCATAATGTTGTGGAAAGTCCTCCCGGAAAGGTGGAGGCTGTTATAGCTACAAAGGGAGGCCAACTCCATAATATTGACCATGGTCTTGGAATGGGATGTCCAACCCAATATAGGTGCGATGGTCAGGGGTACACAAATTCCCAGACATGCTCCATAATGTTGTGGAAAGTCCTCCCGGAAAGGTGGAGGCCAACTCCATAATATTGACCATGGTCTTGGAATGGGATGTCCAACCAGCTCATATAGGTGCGATGGTCAGGGGTACACAACATTTTTGCCATATGGTTTAGGTTAGGTGAACCTGTTGCTTTGCCCTTCATCTTGTTTCGTCTGTACATGTAGCTCCTTGAATCATCCTAAAGTGGACCTGTGCAGAAAGAAGTTTCATGGAGGCCCTAACAGCTGCACATATGTGGTCCCTCATCACTGTGTTCAGCTTCCGGGAGTTCTTCTGGATAGAGGTGGAGCAGGTGGGTCACTCTTCTTTCTCCCATGGGACAGAGCTGTTGCTTGGTGGTTTGTCAGTCGAAGGCATCACATGGGTCGGGGAGAGAGTCCTTAGGCTTTTTTTAAGCTCCAGTGGGTGATTGGATCCTAAACAGGGCCTCCTCTTATGCCTGGAGGTTGAAAGTAGTGAAGGGAAGCTGAGGGAACTTGTTGACTGGTCCCTCGTGGACAAAGCACGACCCACTTATACAAAGCCAACAAAATGACCCAATCGAACCACCTTCAAGTGAACCTGTCTGAACAGAGTAAGGTGTCGGGCTCACTTAGCATATCTGCTTTCTGCTCTCCTCCCATTCTGACTACCAGGAGAAATAAGAAGACCCCATGTAAGCTCTAATGCCCCGTACACACGATCGGACTTTTCCGACAACAAAACCGTGGATTTTTGTTCAAAGGGTGTTGGCTCCAACTTGTCTTGCATACACACGGTCACACAGATGTTATTACGAACGTGGTGACGTACATACAAGACGTACGTGATGTCTCCATTGTGAACGCTAGTTTTCCAAGACCGAGAGCTTCCGGCTCGTACTTGATTCAGAACAAGCGTGGACTTTTGTGCGACGGACTTGTGTATATAGACAAATCGGAAAGTCCGACAATGAACATTTGTTGGCGGAAAATTTGAGAACCTGCTAGCCAACATTTGTTGGCCGAAAAGTCCACCAACAAATGTCCGATGGAGCGTACACACGGTCGGACTTTCCGCCAACAAGCTCACATCCAACATTTGTTGTCGGGAAAATCCGATCGTGTGTACGCGGCATTAGTCACTACCTGGATCTGAGACTCAGGGCTCTCAGTACCTTTATTGTGACAGTGCCGGGGGCCTGAGAGACTAAGCATTATCACATGGGAGGAAGTGAGCTTCATGTGACAACCCAGGAGCACAACTGCCACCCCATAACAGGAAGCGTCTTGGTCATTCGAAAACAGCCAATGTGTTTCAGGGGTTCGGGGCCACACCAGATCACGTGACCACTATGATTGCCTATCTCACCGGATATCTATAGACCGGGAGTGGCTTGGTCACTGTGCTAGAAGCTCGCTCTCTCCGAATAGAAACCTCAGCCACCACGGACGCGTTACGTGGTCAGCAAGAGATTCAAAGCTCTTGGGCTCTGATTTTGGGTGGCCACACCAGATCACGTGACCACTATGATTGCCTATCTCACCGGATATCTATAGACCGGGAGTGGCTTGGTCACTGTGCTAGAAGCTCGCTCTCTCCGAATAGAAACCTCAGCCACCATGGACGCGTTACGTGGTCAGCAAGAGATTCAAAGCTCTTGGGCTCTGATTTTGGGTGGCCACGGGGCCACACCAGATCACGTGACCACTATGATTGCCTATCTCACCGGATATCTATAGACCGGGAGTGGCTTGGTCACTGTGCTAGAAGCTCGCTCTCCGAATAGAAACCTCAGCCACCATGGACGCGTTACGTGGTCAGCAAGAGATTCAAAGCTCTTGGGCTCTGATTTTGGGTGGCCACAGGGCCACACCAGATCACGTGACCTCTATGATTGCCTATCTCACCGGATATCTATAGACCGGGAGTGGCTTGGTCACTGTGCTAGAAGCTCGCTCTCCGAATAGAAACCTCAGCCACCATGGACGCGTTACGTGGTCAGCAAGAGATTCAAAGCTCTTGGGCTCTGGTTTTGGCGTTTTTGATTGGACTTTGCACACAAAAAAAGTATAAATAAGTATAATAAAGGTAATATAATAAGAAAAGTGAAGAATACAAGGAACATGGGACATGCAGAAAATGTTTCCAATGTTATTTTTGGTTTCACCCCTTAAATTCAGGTTCAGAGCGTTCCGTCTGCTCTCACCCACTCACTTGTTGCATGGGTCGCCTTTTCCCAAGCATTCGCCGCGTTCCTCTACCCTTCCTTTATATATATTTTTTTCCCATTATTGCTTTCCCTCTGCCTTTTATCTGCCATCCTCTCTTTCCTGTTCTTCCTCCAAATGAAATTGCCTCTTCTCTCTCTCGAACGCACTTAGCCACCTGAACCATCGCATGAAACGCGGTTCGCAAACAATAACCGTATTGCTCTCCTCTCCAAACGCGGAGCCACCTCTTTAATACCCCAGTAAATAATTCATGCAGCTTTTCTGCCCGCAAATCTTTTTTTTTTTTTTCATTCAGCGCCAGCGTTTGGCGATATTTCATCGGAAAGAAGGCTACGAACACCCAGCGCTGGCAAGCGTCCGCCGCCACTAAATCTCGCTCACGCCGTTCCCCCGGTTTCGCTTCACCCCAGCGGTGTCGTTACGTAATTGCATAATAAACTCTTGGATACAACGCTGGCTCCCGAATATGGCGCTCTTTTTCCCCGATAATCGCCGCGGCGTAGAAAAAATGCCCTTAAAAAAATGAACGGCTTTCGTTTTCGCGATTTTAAAGAAGGATGGCTCTGGAAACCCGAGCGCGTTCGGATTTAAAGAGGAACTGGGTTCAAAGGAAAGGACTCGCGTTCAGTGATTAGATACATGAACGCGTTTCTTCTGATCTTCATGTTCAGTGACTGGATATGTGAACACATTTCTTCTGATCTTCATGTTGGGCTTCAGGAACAACCTGAACAAGGACCTCCATGATCACCAGACTTTTAATAAAATAATTCCTGGTGATCCTGCCATGTTCAGGCACTTCCTGTTATAGGGTGACAACGCTCTGTCCCTGTCTCCCGAATGTGCTCCATGTCGTCTCCCAGTTCTGATGACCACAAGTCGTCTTCTGATTTCCTACAACCTCAGCCACTTCACTTCCTGTCTACATGTCCTCCATGAATGGCTGTGCGCCCATGAGGTCCTTATTCAGGCACTTCCTGTGATAGGGCGACAACGCTTTTTGCCTATCTTTCAATTGTGCTCCTACGTTATCGCCCTGGCTTCTGGTGGAAGAAAAGGGAGGAAACCCACCTCGAGAAAAGACATTTATGGAGGCTGGACATGTCCTCCATGAATGTCCAGCCATTCATGGAGGACATGTAGACTGGAAGTGACGTGGCTGAGGTTGTAGGAAATCAGGAGATGACTTGTGGTCATCAGAACTGGGTGACAACGTGGAGCACATTCGGGAGACAGGGACAGAGCGTTGTCACCCTATAACAGGAAGTGCCTGAACAAGGACCTCCATGATCACCAGGCTTTTATTGAAATAATTCCTGGTGATCCTGCCATGTTCAGGCACTTCCTGTTATAGGGTGACAACGTTCTGTCCCTGTCTCCTGAATGTGCTCCACGTTGTCTCAAAGTTCTGATGACCACAAGTCGTCTTCTGATTTCCTACAACCTCAGCCACTTCACTTCCTGTCTACATGTCCTCCATGAATGGCTGTGCGCCCATGAGGTCCTTATTCAGGCACTTCCTGTTATAGGGTGACAACGCTCTGTCCCTGTCTCCCAAATGTGCTCCACGTCGTCTCCCAGTTCTGATGACCACAAGTCATCTTCTGATTTCCTACAACCTCAGCCACTTCACTTCCTGTCTACATGTCCTCCATGAATGGCTGTGCGCCCATGAGGTCCTTATTCAGGCACTTCCTGTTATAGGGCGACAACACTTTTTGCCTATCTTTCAATTGTGCTCCTACGTTATCGCCCTGGCTTCTGGTGGAAGAAAAGGGAGGAAACCCACCGTGAGAAAAGACATTCATGGAGGACATGTAGACAGGAAGTGAAGTGGCTGAGGTTGTAGGAAATCAGGAGACGACTTGTGGTCAACAGAACTGGGTGACAACGTGGAGCCCATTCGGGAGACAGGGACAGAGCGTTGTCACCCTACAACAGGAAGTGCCTGAACAAGGCATGACCACCAGGGATTATTATAATGAAAGCTGTAGATTTAAGGAAAAAAAATAAAAAACTAAACGACTTTTGGAATGACGTTAACATGTTAAAGCTTTTATGAGATTTTGGTGATTAGGTGGCAATCCCTTGGCTAGTGCCGTCATCCCAGGAACTCGTACAATCTTCCACCTTTTCAGTGCCAGGAAGCCGATCTCTTGGCTTTCTGTATGAAAGGCGGTGAATGCGGCATCTGGGTGCTGTGTGCGTTCGGGGACATGTGGTCTCCTGGCATACTGTTGATTTCTCTAACATCTTTTACCCCTCAGGGCACGGGGCAGCTGTCAGCGCTCCCTGGTTCTCACTCCCTCTCCTCCTCCTCGCCCTATCTCTGGCATAGCCAGCTGGGTTCAGAGGTCATGGGAGTCAGCGACACCTTTAATTTGTCCCGAAACAATAACACGTGCAGGGGGCAGAAGCTGGGTCACAAATCTTCCATAGAAACAATTCGCCAAAAACAATGGAGAAGACAACAAAGTCACACAACAAATGCAAATAATAATAATAATAATAATAATAATGATAATAATAATATTAAATCTAAAAAAAAGAGAAGAAAAAAAAATTATAACATTAAATCTGAAACATAAATATTAAATATCTAAAATAGTAATACTAAAAAAGAGATGATAACAATAATAATAATAATACTAAATCTAAAACATAAATATTAAATATCTAAAATGGTAATAATAATAATAAAGAGATGATGATCATAATAATAATTATTATTTAAAATATAAATCACAAATTTACCATAATAATAATAAAAAAATATAGAACATAAACATTAAACTTCTAAAATAATATTAATAATCATTTTAAAAATATATAAATCTAATATTTATAAGAGTAATAATAATATAAAATATATAAAGAAAAAATAAATAATAATAAAAATAATAATAATAAAAAACACAAAATATGAAATAAGTTGTAAATAATAACAATAGTAATATTTTAAAATATAAATTTCAAATATAAAATAATAATACAAAATATAGAACAAAAATCTAAAATAAAATGAATAATTTAATAGATTAGATATAATAGATAGATGTATATAGATATATATAGATAGATATATATCTATCTATCTATATTACTGTCTATAGATATATAGATAAATCTCTATAGATATATATATTAGATTTTAAATTATTATTCATATTATTTTAGATTTTTGTTCTATATTTTGTATTATTATTATTTTATATTTGAGATGTATATTTTAAAATATTATTATTGTTATTATTTACAACTTATTTCATATTTTGTGTTTTTTATTGTTAATATTTTTATTATAATTATTTATATTCGCTTTATATCTATCTATCTATCTATCTATCTATCTATCTATCTGTCTGTCTGCCTATATAGATCTATATATAGATATAGAGGTATATATATATATATATATATATATATATATATATATATATATCGATATAGCTATAGATCTATATATAGATCTAGATATATCTCTCATATATATATTTATATATATATAAATTAATAAACACAAAATATGAAATATGCTGTAAATAATAATAATAATACAAAATAAAGAACAGAAATATTAAATATCTAAAATAATAATAATAATTATATAAAATATATAAAGCAAATAAAAGTAATATTAATAATAAACACAAATATGAAATAGATAAATAGCATTAATAACAATAATAATGCTAATAATAAGAAAAACTATAAAAAACAATTATAAAATACATACTTATATGATAAAAATGTTATAAATAATACTAAGAATATAATAAACATAAAATAAAAGGAGGTGGAGTAGGGACTGCAGTTACACTTGCACATGCTTTTTTGAACTTTTTTTTTTTACTACTTTGATGTGTGTTGTGGTACTTTGCCCACTCATTTTTATTGGGCTCTTAAAACAATTACGCCGCCTTTTTTTTTTTTTTAAAAAACAATTACGCCGCCTTTTTTTTTTTTTTTTTCCAGTGCAACACATTTGTTCCTTATCACATGCATTGCGATGCTCTGAGAGGGGGTGGACTTGAAAAATAACGGCAACACAATGTAGTGCAAATACACAATGCATTGGTTTGTCTTGCATTAACGAACGCAAGTGCAATAGCATAGGTGTGTCTTAACAAATTTTAGCCTTTAGAAAAGGGTGGTGCAGGCCCCTCCCACCAGCCATGATCTGCCTGCTTTGCATAGAGAAGCACAGAGACCCAGTGATGACATCACTAGGTCTAAAATAAGGTGTGTAATAGAAACAGAAAGGTTTTTTTTCATTACAAATGTTATGTTTATGGGTGTGTGTGTGTGTGTGGGGGGGGGGGGGGTTGGTAAATGATAAGACCGGCCTAGACGAGTCGAAAACCAAGCGTTCTGCCGATCGAAAAAAAAAAAGAAAATGGCGCATACGATTGTGCCATTATTTTTCTCCTTTTTTTTTCTGTTGGATCAGGGGATTTCAATTGCGGCGCGAAAATCGTTTGTTGCAGACTAATGATGCAAAAAATTAACAACCAAGAATTTTCATTCCGTTTTTCGACTCGTCCGCGGTCCTGTTTAATTCATCTGATGCGTCGCCTTTCCTTGCGCTAACACTCGCATTTTGTTTCAGCGACACGCTGGTGTGAACGAGGTCTAAAGATATACAGTGCACCCGGGAAGTATTCACAGCGCTTCGCTTTTTCCACATTTTGTTATGTTACAGCCTTATTTCAAAATTGATTAAATTCATTATTTTCCTCAAAATTCTACAAACAATCCCCCATAATGACAACGTGAGAGAAGTTTGTTTGCAACTTTATTAAGAATAAAAAATTTAAAAAATCCCACGTACATAAGTATTCACTGACTTTGCCATGACACTCAGAATTGAGCTCAGGTCCATCCTGTGTCCACTGGTCATCCTTGAGATGTTTCTACAACTTGATTGGAGTCCACCTGTGGTAAATTCAGTTGACTAGACATTATTTGGAAATGTCTATATAAGGTCCCCCAGCTAACAGTGCATGTCAGAGCACAAACCAAGCCATGAGGTCCAAGGAATTGTCTGTAGACCTCCGAGACAGGATTGTATGGAGGCACAGATCTGGGGAAGGGTACAGAAATATTTATGCAGCATTGAAGTTCCCAATGAGCACAGTGGCCTCCATCATCCATAAATGGAAGAAGTTTGGAACCACCAGGACTCTTCCTAGAGCGGGCCGCCCGGCCAAACTGAGCGATCGGGGGAGAAGAGCCTTAGTCACGGAGGTGACCAAGAACCCGATGGTCACTGATAGAGCTCCAGCATTTCTCTGTGGAACCACAGGACTCTTCCTAGAGCGGGCCGCCCCGGCCAAACTGAGTGATCGGGGGAGAAGAGCCTTAGTCACGGAGGTGACCAAGAACCCGATGGTCACTCTGATAGAGCTCCAGCGTTTTTCTGTGGAGAGAGGAGAACCTTCCAGAAGAACAACAATCTCTGCAGCACTCCACCAATTAGGCCTGTATGGTAGAGTGGCCAGACGGAAGATACTCCTCCAGTAAAAGGCACATGACAGCCTACCTGGAGTTTGCCAAAAGATACCTGAAGGACTCTCAGGCCATGAGAAACAAAATTCTCTGGTCTGATGAAACAAAGATTGAACTCTTTGGCTTGAATGGCAAGCGTCATGTCTAGCGGAAACCAGGCACCGCTCATCTCCTGGCCAATACAATCCCTACTGTGAAGCATGGTGGTGGCAGCATCATGCTGTGGGGATGTTTTTTCAGCAGCAGGAACTGGGAGACTAGTCAGGATCGAGGGAAAGATGAATGGAGCAATGTACAGAGACATCCTTGATGAAAACCTGCTCCAGAGCGCTCTGGACCTCAGACTGGGGTGAAGGTTCATCTTCCAACAGGACAATGACCATAAGCAGTGGCTCCGGGACAACTCTGTGAAGGTCATTGAGTGGCCCAGTGAGAGCCCAGACTTGAACCCGATTGAACATCTCTGGAGAGATCTGAAAATGGCCGTGCACCGACGCTCCCCATCCAACCTGGTGAAGCTTGAGAGGTCCTGTGAAGAAGAATGAGAGAAACTGCCCAAGAATAAGTGTGCCAAGCTTGTAGCACCAAACTCAAAAAGACTTGAGGCTGTAATTGGTGCCAAAGGTGCTTCACCAAATTATTTAGCAAAGCGAGTGGCCCAATAGGATGCAGCGAGGAGAAGAGGCATAAAATGGGGGGGGGGAGTAGTTATTTATAGGTGAGGAAATAAAGGGGGGGCCAGCGGAGAGGTAATAAGCTGCAAATAATAGAAAGCTCAGACGCTGACCCATCTCTGGGGTGGGGGGGGGGGGGGGTAAAAGGGGCTCCGGAATGGTGAGATGAGTTTGGCGTCTAAGTATAGAAGGACCCCTGTTGTTGAAGTGAACTTATTTTGCCGCTGCTGCCTTTCCCGGGCTCGCTGCCACCACTGAGCTAGATACAGGAGTCCCCGGGGCCCCCGCTGTCTTGTTTACACCGACATGCAGCAATAACAGCTGCGATATTACCTATGGTTGCATCACTCCCAGCTAGAAGCACTAAAGAGCACCTGTCTCTCCGCACACAATGGTGGCAGCTGCCCTCTAGAGATATAGCTCTGACATATACTGCAGCGCTGCACAGAGAACACTGATCCATTTGCCAGAGGAGCTTACACTCTAATGTCCTCCACAGTCACAGTATTATTATACATTTATATACAGCGGGGGAAAATAATGATTTGAACCCCTGTAGATTCTGTGCGTTTGCCCATTTACAGAGAAATGAAGGGTCTATAATTTTTATCATAGGTGTATTTTATATGATAAGAGAGACAGAATATCAACCAAAAACCCAGAAAAAAAAAAAACACATGATACAAATGTTATAAATGGACAAAAAAGCAAAATACT
The DNA here is from genome assembly GCA_037952835.1 of Lithobates septentrionalis. Lineage (NCBI taxonomy): Eukaryota > Metazoa > Chordata > Amphibia > Anura > Ranidae > Lithobates > Lithobates septentrionalis. The sequence goes on along the minus strand of JBBDGP010004130.1, from coordinate 37,784 downwards.
CTTGCGCACGGGTGTATAAGCTAAAAGATCCCAAGGGTTCAGGAAGGATTATGGATTTCGGCCTTGCTGCTCTTAAGGATGGGATGTCCTAATGCCAAAATGAAAAGAAAGAAAAAAAGAGCGCACCAGCCTAGTGCATTATCCTTTACAGATTTATTGATTAAAAACAAGATAAAATCTACTCACAAAAGTTGAAGAAACAAATCGCATTTGTAAAATGCCACAGCGGCGATAAATCCAGTGGTAGCAGTTTTCCAGGTCCCAGGAAGGAGGCGTACGGACTACTGCTGGCTAACGCGTTTCAAAGGTTACCCTTCTTCATCAGAGCCTGATGAAGAAGGGTAACCTTCGAAACGCGTTAGCCAGCAGTAGTCCGTACGCCTCCTTCCTGGGACCTGGAAAACTGCTACCACTGGATTTATCGCCGCTGTGGCATTTTACAAATGCGATTTGTTTCTTCAACTTTTGTGAGTAGATTTTATCTTGTTTTTAATCAATAAATCTGTAAAGGATAATGCACTAGGCTGGTGCGCTCTTTTTTTCTTTCTTTTCATTATGTTATAAATGGAGTTGCAGTTTATTGAGTAAAATAAGTATTTGATCCCCAAGCAAAACATGACTTAGTAGTTGGTGGAGAAACCCTTGTTGGCGAGCACAGAGGTCAGACGTTTCTTGTAGATGGTGACCACATCTCAGGAGGGATTTTGGTCCACTCTTCTTTACGGATCTTCTCTAAATCCTTAAGGTTTCTTCGCTGTCTCTTGGCAACTCGAAGTTTCAGCTCCCTCCATCAATTTTCATTAGGATTAAGGTCTGGAGACTGGCTAGGCCACTCCATGACCATAATGTGCTTCTTCTTGAGCCACTCTTTTGTTGCCTTGGCGGGATGTTTTGGGTCATTGTCCTGTCCATGACACATCTTCCCCTTCAGGGAAAAAGGTTATCATCCAAGATTTTACAATACACGGTCCAGTCCATTGGCCCCTCAAAGCGGCAAAGTCGGCCTGTACCTTTAGCAGGGAAACGGCCCCAAAGCATAATGTTTCCACCTCCGTGCTTGGCCGTAGGGATGGTGTTCTTAGGGTCATAGTCAGCAATTTTCTTCCTCAAGAAGGCACATGTACAGTCATGCCAATGAACATCTAAATGATTCATAGAAGGATTGGGAGAAAGTTCTGTGGTCAGATGAGACCAAAAAGCATTTTTCTTCCTCCAAACTCAGCGAGTCGAGTTAATGCCAAAGAGATCAATTTTGGTCTCATCTGACCACAGAACGTTCTCCCAATCCTTCTGTGAATCATTTAGATGTTCATTGGCATAACTGTACATGTGCCTTCTTGAGGAAGAAAATGGCTGACTATGACCCTAAGGACACCATCCCTACGGCCAAGTACGGACAGTAATAATAGGTCTTTTTTGGTGAGAACATTGAAAGAACTAGTAATAGGTCCATTTTGGTGAGAACATGAAGAGCATTATTAGGTCATCTTTGGTGAGACCAGTATTAATACAGTAGGTCCTCTTTGGTGAGACCAGTATTAATACAGTAGGTCCTCTTTGGTGAGACCAGTATTAATACAGTAGGTCCTCTTTGGTGAGACCAGTATTAATACAGTAGGTCCTCTTTGGTGAGACCAGTATTAATACAGTAGGTCCTCTTTGGTGAGACCAGTATTAATACAGTAGGTCCTCTTTGGTGAGACCAGTATTAATACAGTAGGTCCTCTTTGGTGAGAACAGTATTAATACAGTAGGTCCTCTTTGGTGAGACCAGTATTAATACAGTAGGTCCTCTTTGGTGAGAACAGTATTAATACAGTAGGTCCTCTTTGGTGAGAACAGTATTAATACAGTAGGTCCTCTTTGGTGAGACCAGTATTAATACAGTAGGTCCTCTTTGGTGAGACCAGTATTAATACAGTAGGTCCTCTTTGGTGAGAACAGTATTAATACAGTAGGTCCTCTTTGGTGAGACCAGTATTAATACAGTAGGTCCTCTTTGGTGAGACCAGTATTAATACAGTAGGTCCTCTTTGGTGAGACCAGTATTAATACAGTAGGTCCTCTTTGGTGAGACCAGTATTAATACAGTAGGTCCTCTTTGGTGAGAACAGTATTAATACAGTAGGTCCTCTTTGGTGAGACCAGTATTAATACAGTAGGTCCTCTTTGGTGAGACCAGTATTAATACAGTAGGTCCTCTTTGGTGAGAACAGTATTAATACAGTAGGTCCTCTTTGGTGAGACCAGTATTAATACAGTAGGTCCTCTTTGGTGAGACCAGTATTAATACAGTAGGTCCTCTTTGGTGAGACCAGTATTAATACAGTAGGTCCTCTTTGGTGAGACCAGTATTAATACAGTAGGTCCTCTTTGGTGAGACCAGTATTAATACAGTAGGTCCTCTTTGGTGAGACCAGTATTAATACAGTAGGTCCTCTTTGGTGAGACCAGTATTAATACAGTAGGTCCTCTTTGGTGAGAACAGTATTAATACAGTAGGTCCTCTTTGGTGAGACCAGTATTAATACAGTAGGTCCTCTTTGGTGAGAACAGTATTAATACAGTAGGTCCTCTTTGGTGAGAACAGTATTAATACAGTAGGTCCTCTTTGGTGAGACCAGTATTAATACAGTAGGTCCTCTTTGGTGAGACCAGTATTAATACAGTAGGTCCTCTTTGGTGAGAACAGTATTAATACAGTAGGTCCTCTTTGGTGAGACCAGTATTAATACAGTAGGTCCTCTTTGGTGAGACCAGTATTAATACAGTAGGTCCTCTTTG